>JAEIJG010000132.1:0-50127 GCA_037289395.1 Beauveria scarabaeidicola | reverse complement strand
TTGTTGTTTTTTTTTTTTTTTTTTTTTTACTCGAGGTTTTGAAAGGAAAATCTTCTTTCCATATTGGGAGTGATATTTTTGTTGCCCGTTTCGCTGCTTCAGCGCCCGCGCAGGCCAAGTCTGTTCACATTGGCGCTTCTCTTCAGTCTCCGCCTGTGTCTTGTTCCAGCTTCGTTCCTGCTCGTTGAGGAGAATGTCCGTCATCATGGCCATCCCATTTGGTGGCATCCACCATTCTTTGCAGGGTACTGGTAGGCATCACACGAATATCCTCGGCTTGTTTGTAGATGATGACGCAGGCCTGGTCAGAGGTGCAGCATGCCCGCGTCATGATTATTCCCAATCTGAATCTTTTCTATTCAAACAGGTCGACAAGTGTCGCACACTGTGCCCAACAGATCAAAGGTTTTGAACTCTTCGTTAGTTACCATGTCCCACTTTGACAACGTTGCGCACGAATATAGCCCAATTTGCGCACTTGCGATCGACCACGTCCTCGTGTCGCATCGACGAGGGCTAAGGAATGCCGTCGCGGTAGACATGATGAATACTAAAAAAGGTCACACACGTATGAGCAGGCTCTTTATGGCACAATATAATGACAGACCAAATATTATGTATTAATGCCCGTGACGCTAGACAGGTCAACGGCCGAGACGGGCGGGCAACGATCAGGTTTATATTCTTTTAAACACTTATGGTGTGAAACCATACATTAAGAACCCCTCTGTCCACTCCCGTCGTTACCATTAGAACAAGAACAAGATCAGTAAATCATATCGACCCTCGTGGAGCCTGCCGAGCACCTCGTCCCCAAAGTCGAGAGCCAGGTACCACGTTCTGTCTAGATTTGCCCAGGAAGGTTCTTCCAGCTCAAATGCGACACCCTGGTGACCGTTTGTGTCGAGGTGCATCAGGCGGGGTATTATGTGACAAACATGTGCATCATGAATAAGAAATTGCAGATAGAGGCTCAAGTGCTTTAAAGCAGGAGAGCGGCAATACCGGCGGCAGCGACGACGAGGCCGGCCTGGGCGGTGGCCTGGGGAGCGTAGTTCTGGGAGCCGGTGGTGGAGGTGGCACCAGAGCCGCTGCCCTCGGTGGAAGAAGACTCGCCGTTGCCGCCAGAACCCTCGGAAGAAGTAGGAGCCTGGGTCGTCTCGGAGCCGTTGCTACCATCGGTCGAGGAGGCACCAGCGCCGTTGCCAGACTCGGAGCTAGTGGTTTCGGAGCCGGAGCCGGTGGACTCGGAGCCGGAGCCAGAGGTGGACTCGGAGCCGGAGCCAGAGGTGGACTCGGGAGCACCAGTACCGGTAGAGGTGGCCTCGCCAGAGCCAGTGGAGGTGGCACTAGCACCGTTGCCAGACTCGGAACCAGTAGACTCGGAGCCGGAACCGGAGTCAGTGGAGGAGCCAGAGCCGCCCGCACCGCCAACGCCGTTGCCGGAGTCAGAGGTGCTAGTGGCCTCAGAGCCGGAAGCGGAGCCAGTGGAAGAGGCACCGTTGCCGCCGTCGCCGCCGGTGGAAGAGGCACCGTTGCCGCCGTTGCCGCCGGTGGTAGAGGCACCATTGCCGCCGTTGCTGCCAGTGGAAGAGGCACCGTTGCCGCCGTTACCATCAGAGCCAGTGGCGGTAGCAGAGCCAGAAGCAGAGCCAGAAGCAGAGCCGGAGCCACCACTGGGGTTGATGTCGACACCAGCACGCCTGCAGGCGGCGATACCGTAGGCGACAACCTTGACGGCGTCCTCGGTGGGGCAGATGGCAGCAGAGCAGTCACGGAGACCGAAGCCGAAGTTGACGTTGTCGCAGAGGCACCTAAGGTCGTTGGCGCTGCAGCCGAGCTCCTGGGCTTTGGAGGCGGCCATCATGTTGTTGGCGCAAGTTTGCTGAGGCGGCATGTTAGTCGTGGAGCCTGTGTGAGTTAGTGTTTGTGTACTTACACCGCACTGAGCCAGGCTGGAGACGTCCTGGGCGGTGGCAATGGCGGCCAGAGCGCTGAGAGCAACAAATGTCTTCATTGTGATGGGATGCGGGTCAAAACACGAAATCTATGTCGGCGAATGTCAGCGGGTGCTCGGTTGTGTGTTGTGCATGTCCATGAAGGATGACCCGAGGCATAGGTTGGAGAGAGACGCTGAAGAGTAGAGAAGCGGGCAACAGTGTATCGAGCGACGTGGTTGTAGTCAATTGCATTCGAAGGTGTTGGGGACTCAAGGCGCGTGTTGTCTTGAGGCGTGATGGGTATAAAAGCCTGGAGTGTGGCCATTCGTTTGGTGCATCGGCGAAAGAGGCGTGCAGTGTAAGACGAGAGGGTGGATGCAGGACCTACTGTTTAGAAGAAGCGAAGTCGACGAGACAAAGCACAGGGCTGAGGTGTTGCAGGGAATTGCTGAAAGGAACACTTGAGTGAGAAAACCGGTGGCAGTTGAGGCGTGAGGAGAAGGAAGAGAAGAAGGGATATCGAGGATGGGGGGGAGGAAGTCAATTATTAGTAGTGCAGCGGGAGCGTGTCTGAGAAACGGCAAACGGCAAGCGGGTGTGACCAATTGACCCAGAAAATGAACTCTAAATGTGGATAGCGATGGGCGTCTGCCAGCTGGCAGCTGTGGGAGGGTGGCAGCTGGCAACTGGCAGAGGGTAGAAGAGCAAACGGAGGGCATGATGGCCGCCATTGTCCGGTTGCTTGTCTTGCAAGCTGCCTCCTTCCAAGCTCATAAGGTGGACTAGCAGACTAGCGCAAGACGGCTGCACGCGATGGGCTGGCTGTACCGGTGTGTGCAGGTACCTTCCGTTACAAGCGGGTACGTGCAGCCAAACCCTTGGGGCCAGTATCTACTCTATCAGACTATCAGTAATAAATTTCGTGCTCCTCATCGACTTCCTCTGGGTGTGGGGGCGGACTCAATGCGCTAGGCTGGGGTAGCACTACGGTCTACCTAGACCTTGCTACCTACCTAGGTAAATAGGTAGCAAGGTACAAATCACCACGCTGGGTCGGCCTTGGCCCTTGGGGGAACAGACCAGACGCGCTAAAAAAATCGATTCGGCACTAGCCACACAGGCGGACAGGGGTGCAGGGGTGTAGGGGCGCAGGGGTGGCTCAGGAAAAAGGGAGAGTGGAGAAATTCTCGTCATGGCTCTCTCGCTCTTTTCGTTTCCCTCTTGGATCTTGCGGGTATTGCCACTGTAATAAATGGACAGACAAACAGGGTCAAGTTCAGCCCAGCAAGGCCTTGTCCGTTGATATTCCCATTGCAGCTCGACTGATGAGGTGTGGGCTCCAAAGAACTATTATTCGTACCTACCTAGGTACGGATACTGAGCAGAAATGGTGCATGTATGACTGCATTGATGATGTAACAACTACTATCGGCTACAGGCGAGCTTCCGAGCCACACAGCCAGCCTGTGCCAGCCCTTGTCAGGTACAGCGGCAGCTACAATCATGAAATGCTCATTAGTTTACCTTTATTTATTTACTTTTTTGTCTGGCACAGTCCTGTGTAATACAATTCTGATTCAGCCCGCGCACTAAAGGTGCGCCAAAGCCCCTCGCGGCCTCTGTTTGGTTGGGCTGCTCCAGTCTTGGTGGGCTTTAGCGGCCTCTTCTTCCATTGTAAAATGCCCACCAACTCTGTTGCTGGGCGCTCAGATGAAGTCGCCCAGTGGGGTCGAGCATCTAAAGCGAAATGAAGAGGAGCTTGCCATGGCACCAAAGAGCCCGCGCAGAGGCTATTCGTGTGTAGTTGACTGACGATTGATTTTGTTTTTAAATTGCATTGGGCCGCCTCTGTCATGCATCCCTTCACCATCGACCAGTAGTAGCCTGTAGAAGACAAACTCCGAAGCTTGTTAATTAGCGCTTTCCCAATCAAAGTACAAAACCAAAAGAAAAGAAGTCTCCCGCAATATCTGGCATGCATGGGATTCAAAGTCAATTCTCGCGAGCTTGAGCATCCCTCCTCCCCTGCAAGCCACATCTTCCTCCCTCTTCCCCGTGCAGCACACCTTGTCTCGGACCCCGCGTAGCCTAGTCTTACTAGATGCCGACCATGGGATACCCTCCCTTTGAGATCCCTTGCTCCCTAACTTATAATACCAGTAAAGCCCCGAATAAATATTGCATCCTTTGGGTTTCATCGACAATTTCATCGCGCCGGCTTCAATGATATGCTATTAGGGACTGTCTACGGCTGCTTCGTTTTCAGAATCATGTCTTGAAACACAAAGGCCTGCAGCGAGGCCAGAAATGCTACTAATACATCTGGTCCGTCCTACATACTTGCTGTTTTGCCTCGTCACTCCGCACCGTTGAAGAGACTCGTGTCTCGACAAAGCCAGTTGTCACGATTCCATATTGGCTCGTCGTCACAAGTAAAGCTACACAACCAAACAGCCAACCCCTGTATCAGCAACCTGATACCAGATGCCTTTTTACAAGTCATGACCGACGGTCATAAATATTTGCTATATTCGGGGAGACTCCCGCTTCGGCTAGCCTGTGCTTACATGGGCAGATTGCAGGCCCGTGTATTGCCCCTGCTCCCGCCGGAACCTGTTTGCCTGTCTATGCAAGAATTGCACGGCACATTATTGTAACTTGTACTGGTAGGGCTGTCAAGCAGGAGAGAAATGGCCGTGCCAACCTGTTACTCAATCTTCGCGTCTTGTCACTTACACGCTCAATAGCAAACGCTCTCAAACCCCATGCCACGTCAAGCTCGCGCGGGTGCACCACCTCCTCCAGAGTTTCTTGGTGAACCATCTCTTCGTACTGGTAGCACACTCAGATACTGCACTAGCAAACCGCCCACAGACGAGTTTTCGATGGAAATTGGATCAAACGATGCGCTGATGATTTATGCGATGGTTTCTTATAACGATCGCCATCGTCAGCGGGGACTCTCACGCCTCGACCGAGACTCTGGTTCGCCCGCTGATTTTCTTCGTACAATACGTTTCTTGCTGCACAGCATCTGTATTAGAATGTTCGATTGCCATCGTGTATCTTCCAGCAAAAAAAAAAAAGCAACAAGCTCAACGAAAGACCAAAGATTCCATCTACAACTAATTTGCCTGGCTCCCTTGAAACAGGCAGGGCTACAGCTTGGGCCACCGCGCGGAGGGGCCCGGCTCAAAGTCTAAATTTTCATTAAAGAGCGCTGTTCTTGGCTTGACAAATACATACTTGGGTACCATGTCGGCGCCGTCAGATGGAAGAAATTCACATGCTTCAGATGACAAATGATGCAGACACGACGGGAAGACTCGAGCTTCGTGGTACGCGCGCCCCGAACTTGAACAGACCGTTTTTATTAGGTGCGTGTGGCGCAGGCGCTGCACCCATTCAGCGGCCTCCAGGCGCCCAAGCGCCGTAACTTTTCAGCAGCTCGCTGTCGCCGACGTGGGCACGTCGCCACTAGCCACGTCCAGCTACGACAACAACAAGCCTGCGCCACAGCGAGCAAGCTGGACGAGCTGGCACGAGGAAAGCTTCGTGATTCGTGACAGCCTCACACCCCCACCGGCCATCAGCACATCACCTACCAGGCTACCAGTATTCCGAGCATAGCCAGCACCAGGCTTCCATCGCTGTCTCCATCAAGTATGTATCCATCAAGTATTTGTCTTCAACACTCGACTTCAATCTGACGACCCTAGGCTGTCAACTCGAGTACTCCCAGCCTACCGAGCCCCATTACTCCGGGCTGAGCACTACCAGTACAACCGCCGTTTGCATCGCCCAAATTTCGCTTATAACATCTTGGCCTTTCCAGCAGTCCAATTGCAAACGCCGACGCTCTTCAGCGGCTCATATTGGAACCAGCCGATTAATTTTACAGGCTCCAGACTTTCAGTATGTACTCGTGGGTTGGTTCCAGGTTGATTGGTAGCTGCTTGGCGAGCGGCTTCGGACAGCGCCATCTCAGAATCAGCGGATACACCTGGACGGCGTGGCGCGCCACAGGGTCCGCATTGGTTCGGCGTCGGAATTGCTCCCCTCCGCTTCGCTCCCCTGCTCAGCTGGGCTCTCAATTGCCCGATCCACAACTAAATACATGATCCGTCACAATTTATATTTATTAGCGACTGGCAGCAAGCAGAAGCAGGCAGGTTGAGCCAGCTTCACCCACATGATACATCCCACCCACCCTTGGCCGCAGCGTGCGCCACATGAATCTTCGACGTCACTTTGTGCCTGAAGCCTTCAAATGTGCGCCAGGCCACCCGGTAATAACTCTACGCCTGGTCGGCGAAATGCGCCGCCCCCGTTGAGAGACTCCGAACAACAAAGAGCAGAACCATGATCATGGCGTTGTCCCGTCTGGAGCTTAAGCAATCGGTCGCTCGTTATAAACCTATAATCATTCATCTGCCTTTGCCTGACCGCTGGGTTGTCGTCTCTGTCTCTCACTAAAACCTCGGCGAGGCCCCAGCGCCACAAAACCTCCTCCAGCTCTCAACTGATCCACAGCGACTATCCACTGGTGCATGGACAGCTTATATCGACGGATAACACAACAGAGTCATTGATTTGTTCGATTGGCAAGGCCTCGCAGTCTGTATCAATCGACTGACCGCTCAATACCCCCTTGTTCTTGGGCTCTAGAGCCGGACAACCATCAATAGCTTTGCAGTCTTTAAACTGACAGCCACATTACCTCACATCTGGTAACCACCGACGCCGTCCGATCTCCAGCCATGCTGCACCCATCCATGCTCACGGTTCCATTGGTGCTCCAAGCCACATTTCTACAGTGGGTGTGATCCAGTTGGCCGACAGCTGCCAGCAGCCACTTTTGGAACCCATCGCGGCTTTTCGTACCAATCTTGGCCAACATCAACCGAGCCGGGGCCTGTTAGCTGCTAGTTGAGCTTTCCGGGAAGCTCTTCTGCTCTTCTGGTGCAGGTTTCATGTCATAACTTGACTAGCAAGGTTTCTCTATCAGTGGCTTTTTGCAGTGCCTTGCTAGTTGCTACTCCCAAGCCCAAGGGCGGGTCCAGATGTGGAGGGCGATTGTTAGTCGGACTCTGTTGGTGAGAACTGCCAGAACGCAGAGGTACAAGACCGATACAGCTGTGTACTTGATGCCCTCAGCTTAATCCGTGCTTACTTTAAATTGTCTGTTGGCTAAATATCCTTGCGACAGCGGCCAACCGCCACCGCTATCCATCGCCGAGCAAATACCCTGACTATTCGTGCAGTGGCGGACCGCTCGCTTGGCATGACTGCCTAAGTTAGCAATTTAGCTTCAGAGAGAACCAAGGCCCTGTGAGACGTGCAACTAATTACTTGACGGCTTGGCCAATTAACGAAATATTACCAGTATCTTACGACTCGGCATTGCCCGATGGGCGCTTGTTTACACTTCACAGGATTGCATTACATCTTCAACGTGGCGGCCAAAGGAACGATATACAAACGATAAAGGGCAGAACAAGAGTTGATATCGTTATCTTCCGCGCCCTCTTCCGTTTGCTAAGCCGACTGCCACATTAGTATTCTCCTCCTTCTTTTCTGAATGATTTCATTCCTGATACCCATAGCAGGGTTAGGCAGAGGACCCAAATTTTATGCTTTGGCGCTGTCAGCAGGCGCCTCTGTACAGCACCTTGATTGGCCACGAAACCACACTGAAGCTTTCCCTGTATTCGTTGACGGCCATTTCCAGACGAAGATGACCGTCATGACCTCTCTATCCGGCTTAGGCTTGCAAATCGTGCCAAAGAAAGAGCGCATCGTGCATTGAAAAACATTTCTGTACTAATGCACTGGGTACCTCGGCTTCCACCGTTGCGCAGCCCGAGAAAACTTTACGCTGCGCCGCTCGGAAGGCCGCAGAAGGGAACCCCGGAGGGTTAAAAAAAAAGACCGACGGGCCAAGGAAGATCTGCGCAGAATTTCCAAGCTTTTTGTTGTGGAGGATATTGTTGTTCACCCTTGTACTGACGACAACAACAACAACAACAACAACAAACAACACACCTCATATCCGTATCATGCGAGCAGAAAACCACCAACGCTTGGCTGACGCTGGTGCATGCAGACCACAGCCTGCATTCACTAATAGTCTCACACGCTGCATATTGGTTGGCCAGTTCTCTCTTTATTTTGACGTAATCGTAACGGCAAAAGAATGGGCACACAGAGCTGCAGCCTGAGTCTCTTTTGGTGACGCCACATTGAGAGCTCGCCGTGCAGCCTTTTTCCTTGTCGCTTGGATCTGTCGGCGGCAGCGAGGAAGCTAATGTCGATTCATCCAATCGACGCTTGACCACAGATCTGGTACCTCTGCGTCAATCATACAAACACAGGAAAGCCAACGAGATCTGACGCATCAACAAAGACAAGCACCCGGCCCCGATTGAACGACAAAGGTCCACCACTGTACAAGAACTGGCGGTGCCTCATCGACGAGAAGATGCCACGGTTCGGTCAGAGGGCTAGATGGAGAGGACGAACGAAGCAGCGGATGTCTTGTTCACCCAGCCGGCCAAATCGTCGCCTCTGTCAATCCTTCGAGTTTCGTTGGCTTCTCTCCGTTTACATGTTTGACACAAGCCAGGATATCGATCATCAGGCGCTTCTCAGAGTTGGCGTGACTAGGTTATGGTGCTCCCTCAATCCCGGCCGTTGTTCTCTTCGGCTGTGATTTCTTCGTCGCCAATCACCATGACGTCTTCCAGCTAGCAACTCAGGGTTTGCCACAGACGATGATGCTTGATGAATAAAGCTGTTCGTAACCTGGTTTGTTCTGGTGCATTTGCTAGGGTCCTGTAGCAGCCCCGAGCAAACATGGGAAAGAGGTGATTGGGCGGCCTCCGCCAGACGTTGGGCAGGCCATAGCACACGGCTTAGGACTGTGCACTCAATAATACATGCGTAGTTGACATTGACTAAGTGAAGGACTACCTACACAGAAGCGCTCATTACAGCGAGATCGTCAACATCTCATCTTGCGAGAGCGAGGTAAAAGGAGAAAAAAAAAACACTAAGATATCGTAACCAGCCTTAGAACACGAAACAACAAACAAAACGATAAAAATCCAATGACCAAAGCTGCTATTATCAACCGTAAAAGCTTATTTTGACTTTTCTCATGATGCTGTGCGAAAGATAAACCAAGAAAAAAAAACATAAAAGAACCTTCCCACATGCCTATTCGTCTGCTTCCAAGCCGATTGGATTTGCAGTCATACATTCGTGTCTAAAATGATTGTAGGTGATGCCCTAACCGCTGCACATGAGGCAGGACTCGGGGTTCTCGATGCTGCAGGCAACGACGGCCTCGGAGTAAATGTCACGCTCGCGGCCCTCGTTGCCTTCGCCATCTTCGTCCTGGTTGCTGGTGCGCTTGCCCTCAACAAGCTCGTCGTCAACTTGCTCCGAGGGCTCAGTGGCAAGAACCTTGGGGCTATCACCATCATCAACATCAGCCTTCATGGTATTGGGCTTCTGAGGCGAGGATAGGGGTCCTCTGGTGGCGACCAGGGGAGGCGGAGTGGTCCTAGGGGTAGGGATGCCGTTGGAGCGGACAGAGCTGACAGAGTTGCCGGCGTCCTTGGGGGTAGCAGATACTCCAGTCATGGGAGAGGCAGAGGACATGTAGCTGGTGCCGGCAGGGGGGGCGCGCTTCTTCGGGAGACGCTCGCGGGCAGTAGCGGCATCAACCAGCTTCAAGGCTTCCTGATCGACGGTGAACTGGATAGGAGCGGCAGCAGCCTGTGTACGGAGGTAGTACATGCCAGTCTTGAGACCGAGCTTCCAGCCGGCGAAGTGCATGCTGGTGATCTTGCCCATGGTGGGATCGCGCATGTGGATATTGAGGGACTGGGACTGATCAATGAAAGCGCCACGGTCCGCAGCCATTTGGATAACCTGGCGCTGGGAAATCTCCCAGACAGTCTTGTACAGAGCCTTGATATCGGCAGGGATATTGGGAATATTCTGGATGGAACCATTCTCAGCAATGATGCGGTTCTTCATTGCGTCAGACCAGAGGCCCATGTCGACGAGATCCTTGAGCAGCCAAGGATTGACAACCTGGAACTCACCGGCCAGGACACGGCGCTGATAAATGTTGGAAGTGTAGGGCTCAAAGCACTCGTTGTTGCCAAGAATTTGGGAGGTACTGGCAGTAGGCATGGGGGCAACCAGGAGAGAGTTGCGGACACCGTGCTGCTTGATCTGCTCGCGGAGCTCATCCCACTCCCAGAGGTCAGAGGGTTTGACATTCCACATGTCGTGTTGCAGAATACCCTCAGAGGCGGGGGAGCCCTTGAACGACTCATAGGGACCCTCCTCCTTGGCAAGCTCCACGGAGGCAGTGAGGGCAGCGTGGTAAATGGTCTCAAAAATCTGCTTGTTGAGCTCACGAGCTTCGGGAGACTCGAAGGGCATGCGTAGGGCAAGGAAGGCATCAGCAAGACCCTGGACACCGACACCAATGGGACGATGGCGCATGTTGCTGTTGCGAGCCTCGGGAATGGGGTAGTGGTTGACATCAATGATGCGGTTCAGGTTACGCACAACAACCATGGTAACCTCGTGCAGCTTCTTGAAGTCATAGACGCCTTGGTTATAGTCAACGTAGGCGGGAAGGGCCAGGGAAGCAAGATTGCAGACAGCAGTCTCGTCGGGAGCACAGTACTCGACGATCTCAGTGCAAAGATTGGAGCTACGGATAGTACCGAGATTCTTCTGATTGCTCTTGCGGTTGCAGTGGTCCTTGTAGAGCATGAAAGGGTTACCGGTCTCGGTCTGTGCCTCTAGTATAGAGTACCAGAGCTTCTGAGCCTTGATAGTCTTGCGTCCCTTGCCCTCGCGCTCATACTTTTCGTAGAGGGCCTCAAACTCGTCGCCGTAGCAGTCGGCAAGGCCAGGGCACTCGTTGGGGCACATGAGTGTCCATTCACCGTTCTTCTCGACGCGCTTCATGAATAGATCAGGAATCCAGAGAGAAAGGAAAAGATCACGAGCGCGAACCTCCTCCTTGCCGTGGTTCTTGCGGAGATCAAGGAACTCAAAGACATCGGCGTGCCAGGGCTCAAGGTAGATGGCAAAGGCACCAGGGCGCTTGTTGCCACCCTGGTCAACGTATCTGGCAGTGTTGTTGAAGACGCGGAGCATGGGAATGATACCGTTGGAAGTACCGTTGGTACCGGCGATGTAGGAGCCAGTGGCACGGATGCGGTGGACGTTGAGACCAATGCCACCCGCCATCTTGGAGATCATAGCGCAAGACTTGAGAGTGTCATAAATACCCTCAATAGAGTCGTCCTTCATGTCAACCAGAAAGCAGGAAGACAGTTGGGCCTGAGGAGTACCGGCGTTGAAGAGGGTGGGCGAGGCGTGGGTGAAGAACTTGCTGGACATGAGGTTGTAGGTCTGAACAACGCGCTCAATGTTGTCTCCCCAGATGCCGACAGCGACGCGCATAATCATGTGCTGGGGACGCTCAACAATCTTACCGTTGAGCTTGAGAAGGTAGGAACGCTCCAGGGTCTTGAAGCCAAAGTATTGGTAGTTGAAATCGCGGTCGTAGACGATGGCGGAATCGAGCTCCTCCTTGTGTCTCATTACGCACTCGTATGTTGACTTGGCAATCATGGGGGACGCACGGTCGTTCCTGGGGTTGACGTAGTGATACAGATCGCTGATGACGGACGACCATTGCTTCTTGGTCTGCTTGTGGAGGTTGGAGACGGCGATGCGGGCCGCGAGGATAGCGTAGTCAGGGTGGGTGACGGTCATGTATGCGGCAGTCTCAGCAGCCTGTCGAGGGGTGCGATTAGCCACGGCGATGGGCGATTGCATTTCGAAGCACGAGAGCACTTACGAGATCGTCGAGCTGAATAGTGGTAACACCACCGTAGACACCAGAAATGACTTTTTGGGTGATGGCGACGGGGTCAACATGTTCAGTGTCGAGACCGTAACACAGTCTCGAGACACGAGCAGTAATCTTGTCGAACTGAACACGCTCTTGGCGTCCATCTGCAGTAGACATTAGGGCCGCGTCTCGGGATTGGATGGACGCATAGCGACGTACCTCTCTTCTTCACGTACATGGCGGCGACGTGATGGTGTCGGCAAAGCGACGACGATGGGCTGAAAAGATGAGGCAAAGGAGGAGCCGGTTCACGCTGAAGGCTCCAGGTATCAACCAGAATGTATACACAACTGTCGCGGGGTGGAAGGCCGTTGCAAGTCGAGGCCGTTGTGTAATGCAGAAGCAGATGCTGAAGATGAGAAGAGTGAAGAAGACGTGTAGAGAGGGCCGGTGGAACGGGCTTCTTATGTCTGGGCGCGTGTTTGTACGCGACGCCAAAAAGTTAGCGCGACAACAATGACAAAGCCTAGAAATCCATTAAACTGGCTGAGCTGGTGGGGTTTGGACCAGGGTTGTCAACGTTGCCCACGGCGACCAGATGGCTGCTGAGGCAGAACTACAATGCAGAATAATGTCTCTTTATTCTCCAGGTCATGCAAAATCTACTCTGGCTCCTCAACGAATATACTTTCGCCATGTTGATGCAATTCTAGCGACTTGGACACGCAACCCACGTCTCGACGCAACCACTTAAAGTGGCAAGCCAGGCGCGTTTTGCACTGTGGCGCGGAGTCACGTGGACTGGTCGATGCACTTAAAGGCGACGGCGACCGAAGGGAATCGAAGGGAATGCAATATTTGATTAGGGTCCTTGTACCTGGCTAACGGAAACGTGAATGCAAGTGTGCTTCCGCCGAAACTGAGCTAACGACTATTCCTCTCAATTTTCAATTCAATAATAATGTCCCTTGAATCTGCGATGCCCATATAACTTATAAATTACCATTGATAAGCATCGCAAATTCAATCAGCTACTCAAGTCCTCGAAACGTTAGGCGTCCGTCTTTCTTTGCAGCTTTTCCACCGTTTCGTCTCAACGTTTCAACCGTTGGCAACCGTGGCTGTGGCTGTGGCCGTGAACGCGTTTCGCACTGTGACGCGCAATCACGTGCAGCCTCTGCGGTGAACAAAGAGGCTGGTAATTATTACCCTCTTGGCGTCCCGCCACTTCACGCGGGTCGGCCGTGATTTATTCCCTATTGATACTCCGTACTCGCTTCACGAACCCCTGTCAGGGTCATGGGCCGAGGAGAGCCACGCACGAAGGAACACACAGGCAAGAGAAGCCGGGCCAGGTATCACGTGCGAGGAAGCACACATATAGAGGCGAGCTGCCGACGAGTTAGTGGGGAGGAGGCAGCGGTAATTCCATCATCATTATCGCACACAAGGATCATCTCGTGACAGCAGTCCCTCTCAACCAGCAACCTCACAGGATTACCGCTGCTACCTAGCATCTAGGACGCTGAGCCACTGACAGCACGATGACCGATAACACTCCATCCCCGCGAGACCACGTCGAAGCAGTTCCGAGCAGCCAGCGAGCTGACTCACCAAGCCCGACGGATTTACTAGCGAGCATCACGAGTATGCCTATCAGCGCAATATCTACGGAGGAGATGCGAGCTAGCATCCAACGCGCAGTGGATGAGCAAAAGAGGAACGTATTAGCCTCTTACTACGAACAGGTGGCTAAGGGCCAACCGATCAAGGTCACTCCTGAACTGGGAGAATTGCTAAAGGAGACACCTCGCCGGAAGAGGGCAGCCACGACGAAGCTACCTAGCGCTGTGTTCACTGCAAAGTCGTTCCAGGAATACATCAGCTTTGTGGTCACTCTACAGACGCATTTCCCGGCGAGGAATGTGTTCGTCTCGTAACGGCTCGCCAAGGATCCGTGCTCCTCCAATCAAACGCAGCGGTGCCATGTCATGGATGGGATCTGGCTGATGTGCAACTTTGTGTGATTTCCGGGCTCGGTCACGGTCGGACTCGGATCTTATCAGATCATAACATGCGTGCCCGGCTCTCACTGGCATGGCAGGAGCCAATCTGAACTGTGAGGCTATCACCGGTATTTACAGCGCTGTATTTACAGCGCTCAACTCCAGTCTTCGCAAAAAGAGCATAAGGCTATGAGAACGTAATAATGTATGCACAGCTTCACACCGAAATTTCCGCGAGGCGTAATTTGTAGCCTCGAGACAAGTCCAGCAGACCCTGTTACAATCTTAGACGAGTTGGGCTGGCTCTTGCAGACTTTAGCTACTGCCTGCAACAGTAGTTATGTAGAGCAAACTGGCTCGCGCGACGCTGGATATGTCGGTTCATATATTCGCAATCACTGCAGAACAATGGGAGACGGCAAACAAGCATCAATTCCTATCTTCGCCAAGGCCATCCTCGTCGAGCGGCCCTCGGACCAGTGGGCGCGCAGCTACGGCCGCGTCCTCGTGGACAGGATGTGCTGCGGCGTTGGCGGCTTTGTTAAGTGCATGAAGTGCACGCTGGGGCCGTGAAAAGACACGACGACGACGGCAGCGTAGTACGACGTACCTGTAGGTTAGATAGGAGCCGACTCGAGGCGCAAAGTTCATGTAAGGTTGCCTAGCTGCTATCGTGAGCACTACGAATTCGTGAGGCTCGTGCCTTTGAGCAACTGTTTGAATTTGACTTGAGGGACGGACGGGAGCCGCTGTGCGAGTTTCTTAATGTCCCCGTGCCAGATGTGCCGTTTCGCACGTGGATGACGAAGGAGGAGTTCGTGGATATGCTGCGTGGCCTTGACATTTATGATACTCTCGAGATTGGCCAGGAGACTCGCCTGAGCGTTGCTAGATAGGTATTGGTGCCGCCGCTATCCTAAGCCGAGACTGAGTGGTGCATATGTAACTGTGGTGTTTTTGTTTCGATGCATGGCTTGGATGTGTTTATTTAATATAGTATTTGCTTTGCGACCAATTTTGCTATTTCAGTGCTGTGATGAGAGTTGCAGGAGGATGTTCTTTGATGCCTAGCTGAGCTAAGTTATTACCCAGGGCGTCGATGTAGAGCCGAACGCCCGACCCACTGGTCGAGGCGCACTAGCACTATCAAAGCCAGCCTCAATCTGCGAAACTAAGTCCACCACGATACTTCAAACATCTAACATAACTATAAAGTGGTGACTCAGAGTCACCGTATGACCCTATAAATCGACAAGAAGATATAGACATATCTGTTCAATGCTCTGTCGGTCAAGGTCAGTCGGAAGAAATCCAACATTGAAAATTAGCAAAACTGTCACAAAACTGACCTCAGCCACCCAAGACCTCGATTTACCCAACACTCACTATTGCGTTCTTTTCCATCACATTGTTTCCAAAATCTGGCGTTCTACAGCATGGCAACCCAAGAACCCTCGACAGAGCCTCTGCCACCAGCATATAGCCCTAGATATGTCGATGTAAGGAGCCCTTGCGCAACTTGGCGATGACGGCTGACTCACTGGGCCAGATTGGCATCAATCTCGCAGATCGTGTGTATCGCGGCAGCTATCGCGGCAACCAGAAGCACCCCGACGACCTGCAAGCCGTGGTAGACAGAGCAAAGCAAGTAGGATGCACGAAACTACTGGTGACTGGCTCGGACTGGCACAGCATCAAAGATGCAGTCGACCTCGCACACGAGTATCGTAAGTCGGACCCGCATATAGTCGACGCTGTGTTTTCCTGCTGATACGTATTTTATTCAACAGCTGGAACCGTCTACTATACCGCCGGTATCCATCCTTGCAGCAGTAGCATATTCGGCGTCGGCGACTCAACTGCCCACGACGAGGAGCACACGGCCCCCTGTGATCCAGACCCGTCAGCGCGCATCCCTGAATGCGCAGTTGACCCCATCAAGTCCGCCGACAACATTTCACGACTGAAAGAGATCTTGACGGATGCCCAGGCGTCGGACGCCGGCCATCTGATTGCCTTTGGCGAGTTTGGTCTCGACTACGACCGGCTTCACTTTTGCAACAAGACGGTGCAGCTGCACAGCTTCGCCGAGCAGCTCAAGCTCGCCGCGTCCATGCAGCCCCAGCTGCCACTCTTCCTGCACTCGCGCGCGGCCGCGGCCGACTTTGCGCGGCTGATGAAGGACGCCTTTGGCCCGCGGCTGGAGAGGCTGCAGCGCGGCGGCGTCGTGCACAGCTTCACCGGCTCCCTGGAAGAGATGCGCGAGCTGCTCGACCTCGGCCTCTACGTTGGCGTCAACGGGTGCAGCTTCAAGACCGAGGACAACTGCGCCGTCGTCAAGGAGCTGCCCCTGGACCGCATCATGCTCGAGACGGACGGGCCCTGGTGCGAAGTGCGTCCGAGCCACGCCGGCTGGAAGTACCTCATCGAAAAGCCCGCAGAGCCTGAGATTGCCGCGACCGAGACGACGACACCTGAGTTCAATGATGCCGCCGGGGCGCCGAATGGCTTCGAAAAGAAGCACAAGCCCCAGAAGCAGCCAGATCATGGCAAGAAAAAGAACCAAAAGACGGAGACGGAAGTGCCATCGCGCTTCAGAGCAACCAAGACCTGGCAGGAGGGGTGCATGGTCAAGGGTCGGAATGAGCCCTGCACCATAGAGCGCATCGCCAAGATCGTGGCGGGCATCCAGGGCGTTTCCGTGGAGGAGGTCTGCGAGGCGGCGTGGAGAAACACGAACAAGGTATTTAATCTCGGCGAGAGCGCATAGCGTTGCGACTTAAAAGAACAAAGAAAGCGTATTTTGAATAAGAATAGAAATAGAGTTGGACAGGCCTGTCCTATCCTGGGGTATCATTATTCCAAAGATGACATCTAATCAACGCTAGATCATAAATACATGATAAAAAGACAAGTAAACACAAAAAAGGTCATAAAACTCGTCATACTCCTGAGCCCTTGTTTCCTTTTATACGACCATGGCGCACCACGCCTACGGTGACGCCATCTTCGCCAGTCATCCAGCCAGGCATTCGCTCGCCGTCGACGATGCCGGCCTCTACCAGCTGTCGAATGCCGGCAAATACATGAGCACCCTGAAAGGTGATGCGCACATTGGGAGTCCAGCGTGAATCGGCGCCCCGACGTGAAGGAGCAGTCGCAGACGCAGCGTCGTCGCCGCCGTCGTCCAGCATTGCGTCCAAGCTCCGTCGCGGCCCTCTCCTGCCAGGAGCCGGCGCCCCGTCATCATTATCCGAGCCCTGCACGTCGACGCCATTGACAGACGGGTACGGGTCCTGGACGACGACGTCGAGGCGCTCCACGCCCTTGCCGTCCGTCATGATGCCCGAGTCGCCAAAGCGTCCCTTGGCCACGAGCTTGGCGCGTTTGGCCTCGCGACGCTGCTGCGTCAGCGGCGAGGCTCGTTTCCGGCTGTGCTCCGACGCTGACAGCGGGTGCGACGGCAAGACCGAGTCCAGAGGCGACTTTTTGCTCTTTTCGTTGGCGTAGATGCTCCAGCCTCCGTTGGCGGCGTTGCCGCGGCCCGGACCTTTGCGATCGAGCAGCGCATCCAGGTTTCTGCTGGTGAGGCCCGAGTTTTTGAGGGTGAAGCGCTGCCGCGGTCTGGATAGGGCTTTCGGCACGCCCTTGACGATTAAGCTCTGCAGGCTGCGCGACTCGCCGTGGGCAGACGCACCCGCCGACTGCGACTTGGAGATGTAGAGGTTCGGCGAGCCATCGGGGAAGGCGAGATAGACGGTGCGAGAGGAGGTGTAGTTTGTGGCGGCGCCGTTGCCGCTGCCGCTGCCGGCGGAGAGGGCGAGCTGGCTGTTGTAGGGCGAGTCGATGGCGAAGACGCGCAACAAGAGGACGGGATAGTCGCTGGGCCTGTAAAAGTGGTAGTGAGCCTTTACGTCCGGGAGGACCTGGTCCTGCAGGTTCTGGAGAAAGGTCGAGGGGTGGAAACGGGGGATCTGCAGGCTGGTCTCGTCGACGGTGAGCGTCTCCTCGTCGGCATCGTGCGTTGGGTGGGTGAGGGGCAGGATCTTGTAGGCGGTCCACTTCTGAGAGGCCGGGTGCTCGTCGAGGTAGGCAAAGTCGACCATGGCGAGCTGATAGAGAGTGAGGCCGTGGCGCCAGTCGCCCTCAAGGATACGGCTGACGACGTCGCGCTTGGAGCCCCTCTGCTCCTGCATGTCGGCGTAGAGCTGCTGCAGCTCGGCGACGGCGCGGCAGGGCGGGTAGAGGTCGTCGCTGTCGGGTTCCTCATCAGGCCCGCGGCGGTCAAGGTAGGGCACGGCGTTGGCGACGGTGCCCTCGTCGAGCCAGTCGAGGGCCAGCGCGATGAGCGACTCGCGGGACAGCCGGTTCAGGCTCTTGATGACGACGAGGTTGGAGGGGTCGACGCGCAGCGACGAGGGCAGCCGGGCCGTCGTGGGGATGGAGAGTCGAGACATGGCCACGGGTGGGAGCGTCCCATAGCCGGAGCTGGTATGGAATGGCCGATGCAGATGTCAAATGCAGAGGATGGTGCGGCTAAAAAATCAAACTCAATTGGCGATGATTGGGTGGTGTTGGTGTTCATGTCTCGACAAGCGGTTGAGAGCTCGTGGGTGGAAGACGCGTCGCGTGACGCCACCAGATGAAGCTGGGCCCAGGCTGCAGATGGGTCTTTTGGGGCAATTTTTAGTGCATATTGGCGCTGCAAGGCTGACATGAGGCGCTGTAAATCCATATGATGCCCCTGGAATTGAGCTGGCAGCCGCTGCAAAACGCTGTAATTTGAAGTTTGTCCAGTTGCTGCTCCAACGACCTACCTACAAACAAGTTTGACTGTCGTTCCTTCAATGCGAGTTAACTCAGATTGCCAAATAGTTGGAGATATCACGTCAAAATCCTGGCTGGACTGTCGTTTAGTGGCGTCGATGGCTCGTAGGATTCCGCACACCACCCACCACCATAAGTGCGGGATTCAACCCCACGCCAAGGGCCACATCACGTCTTCGCCGTACCCTTTCCCATTGTCATGACCGCCCCCGCGAGCCCTCTCAAGCCCTCTCAAGCCGACACTCAAAACAGTCCCGAAATTTCGGACATTTCAATCTCCTCGAGTCAGTGCGCTAACCCTGCCAAAGCTCTCTAGTCTTCTCCGCAACAGCTGCCACCTACCTTCTCTGGACGACACTCCGTCGTCTCACAAAAATAGAAGCCGGCAGATATCCGTTACTTTTCTTGTCGGCCAGCCACGATAACGCGGTACATACTATCTTTGTGATAAACTTGGCTGCAGTTCGCACTTGGCGATGAAGTGGACAGCGACACAGGCCAACAACATCTGCCCCTGACACAACCCGTCTCTGTAACTTTCTTCAAAACGTGGTCAGCACAAGAGCTTTTCTCAGTAGTGACTCAGAGCACACGTTTCTCGGGATTGCTTCGATGCTACGCATAGTCGGCTCTCCGTAGTGTCAAGCTGGGCTCATTTCTTCAAACAGGGTCGCGCTCCGTCATGGGCAGATCGTCATGTCCGCATATTGCTAGCTGCTGGCCACCATCTTTACAGCTCGCGCCTTGATCGACAAGGCAGGACCTTGGTAACTCTATTCTGATGGATCTAAGTTGAACAGCCTTTATCTCTTGGCCAAGTCAATTAGTCTTTCCCGCACGCGTGAATGGAACAGTGCCGTCCGACACTACTGTGCAATCGCTCCTTTGGCTACGGATACAGGGTTTTCGAATGAGAAACTTGTATGAGCTTTTATATATATGCACCCGCAGCACCATTGTCAACGTCTTCAACAAGGTCGCGCAGGAGTGCGGCTCGAACAGCGGCGGCGCTTCGCGCTACTACTGTACCGACCAATTTGGCGGCTGTGGCAGCCGCGTCCTCGCCTACACTCAGCCCTCACGCAGCCTCTAGGTCTACTGCGACCTCTACTGGGACGGCCTCCCCGCCATCACCAGCGGCTGCCACCGCCAGGACCAGGCTACCACGACCCTCCACGAGACAACCCATCTGCGCGAGGTTGCCGGCACAGCGGACAATGGCTACGGCTACGACAACATTCGCAAGCTGACCACGGCGCAGAGCCTGAACAACGCCGATAGCTACGCCATGTTTGCCAACGCCATCTATGCTGGCTGCTAAATGGCGTAATTCTTGGGATTTATTTTGTATAAGACATGATGTGCGGGGGCAGTATACACCCGGGGGAGCGGGTGTAAAAAGGACCAGAATTGGGTGCCGTAACCGAGGGTCCGGTACATGCAGTACATATTATAGGTGGAATATGGTAACCAAATACACGGACTGGGGCTTTGTAGCTTGAACATTCGTCTGCCGTAATTCAGAAGCTGACTCGGGAGTGATACTATGTTCTTCTATTTCATGTTGTTGCTCTTTATGAGTGCGCGGCGCGGCCTCATAGGCCAGAGGTCACCACGATGCTAAAGCGTGTAAATCCCACATCGATCAAGGGCTCGAGACTCCCCACTTGACCATTTAGATACATACAAATTACCATATTTTGAAAAACTAGCAGCAGACACCTCCCTTCAGGGGCAGGCAACAGGTCTTATACGGAGGCACCGATGGCGCGATGGCGCCATCGCAACAAGAGGGCTGGAGGACAGGGGCCCCGTGCCATCCCCATCTCAGCTCGCTCCACAAACGCCTGCATTTTGAGTCCATGCAGAATTTTCACCGAATTGCTTCGTTCTGGTTGATCTAGGCCCTGGTACTGAC
Organism: Beauveria scarabaeidicola; assembly: GCA_037289395.1. Lineage (NCBI taxonomy): Eukaryota > Fungi > Ascomycota > Sordariomycetes > Hypocreales > Cordycipitaceae > Beauveria > Beauveria scarabaeidicola. The sequence goes on along the minus strand of JAEIJG010000132.1, from coordinate 29,544 downwards.
TTGTGGGGGGGTTTTTGAGTTGGCTTCTCCAACCGCACTCGTCGTGCATGGCGGTACAGCAAACACACGGGAACAGACGGCTTATACAAGCACATGTGATTTGTCGATGTACGGCTGAAATGTTAAGCCGAATGAGGGAAATCGGTGTTACAGTCTTTCAACTGGACCGTAGCCAGTGCAGGGGAGGAGCGATACAGTATCTCGCGACCTGATAGTAAGGCGACTCAAAGGCTTCGGAGGTATTCCGAGTCATGGGGAATACTGCCAATAATAGGAGTCACACATGTGATAATGAAACACCGCATATCATCCATCTATCTCACCTGGTATCTATCTTTGTCTCAAATTCTCGCCTTTCACTTGAACTAGCAGTAGGCGAGGTCTCTCGGAGGGTCTGGGAGGCGCTCGTCCGTACGTACATTGCTCCGGGGCGACAGTACTGGTCAATCAGAAGCTGAATATTACTCGTCATTCTGGTCTCAGTAACCGAGTGACCAGAACTACGTGGTATTGACTGTACATGCCAAGCCTTCCTCCACACAGTATTCAACAATGGCAAGTTCTCTCCAATATTGTATGTTCTCGCTCCGTCGACAAGAGCCTGGAACTTGACTTGAGATAGGCCTTGTCTTTTAGATAGCTCGGAATCGGAACAGACAATGTAGAAGAGATAGGGCATACCATAAGAAGTGGGGGGGACTGGAGGGATTGCACATTGAGATTGGTGATTCGGGGTTCTGCGAGTTACACAGCAGATCGCCATGCAGCGCAGATCAACCCGCAGTGCAGCCTGAAGTTTGTCAAAAAATGCACAGACTTTGACCCCAGCATCTCAGAACAAGTTGATTGATTGCCAAGAAAAGTCGATGTAACAGCAGAAAAAATATCACCCGCAATTATGACGTTCAAACACCCGGGCCGACAAAAACTGAAGCCGAAGGGGCATGGCGGGCCTACCTCGCGCTGCCAATAAATTGACTCTGTACGGGGTATTGCGGTGTGATTCAGAGGTCTCGTTGACAAATGACCAAGCCCCTTCCAAAAAGGCGCGTTGGCATGGAAGGCAGAGTCCAGTTAGGCAGATGGGTAGATGATCCTGGTCTTGATCTTGGTCGCATTTGCGAACCTTTTCGCGTCAGTGCGACTACAAGACCGCTGGCTTGTGCGGATGGCACAACTAAGACGTAGCGGCTGATGTACATGAATAAAGGCCCTGGACTGATGATATAGTTGACTTTGGACTGTTTGGTGTAGTAGGGATCGGATATCGGAACTCCTCACAGGGCGAGCTGCGAGTGGTTACATCATCGCGTGGTTCCATACCTATAGTGGTGCAAGGAAAGGAAAAAAAGAGCAATCTTCATGATCAATGAGATTCGAGACGATAGACTGTTATTTGATTTTCTCAATCGGCTTCATGCGCGCCAAAGCGGCTTACATGTGGTCTCTTTGCCTCTGCATTAGGTTTGGTTTGTAATCCTAGAAACGTCGGCGCCGACCAAAATGGCTGTTTTTCAAGGCACTGGAGGCACATGTGCGCTGGCTGACAATTACGTTTCCGCTACCGCGCGGCTGCTTACAATATAAGCTTCAACCATCCGTGCTCGCTCTTCTTGGTAGATCCGTCCCTTACTCAAAAGGACCGAATCCTACTCTTGATCCGTCGCTGGGGGCCCAATATAAATACACAAGTTGTACAACTTTTTTTTCTCATCAATAAGCCTGAAGTACAGTGAAGTAAGCGATTCTACCAACACACACACACAAGTCCACTATGCCGAACCCAAAGCCGATTCTCGTTTCGGGCGGTGGCATCTGCTCTCTGCTCCTCGGCCAGTCCCTGCTACGCTCCAAGATTCCATTTCAAATCCTTGAGCGTGACTCTTCCTTTATTTTCCGCGCCCAAGGGTACAGACTACGACTTTCCGCCGAAGGCCTCGACGCCGTGGAGTCGGTGCTCAGCCCCGAGCTGTGGGAGCACTTCTGGAGCAAGAGCAGCAAGACGGGCGGCTCCGGCTTCTCCGTGTTGGACGCCGTCACCGGCGCGACCATTGAGGAAATGCTGTCCGTCGGCAGCGGCCTGTCGTCGCGCGGCGGCAAGGTGGTTGGCATGGCGCGCGGCGACATGCGGCAAATATTTGCCCGGGGCCTCGAGGACCACATCCAGTGGAACAAAAAGGTGGCCGGCTACGAGCTGACCGCGGACGGCGTTCGCGCCGTCTTCCACGACGGGAGCAAGTCGGACGAGGGCGCCATGCTCATTGGCGGCGACGGCATCTACTCCAAGATTGCGCAGCAGGTATCGGGCGGCCGGATCAAGACGTACGACACGGGCGCGCGCGGCATTCACGGGCAGGCGCCGACGACGGCATTCAAGGGCCTCGGCGAGGGCGTCTTTGCGCTGCGCGGGCCCGACGGCGTCGGCATCATTACCAACGTCCGGCCCGGTGAGATGGACGACGCCGGCGTCGAGTTCGGCTGGACCATGACGGCGGGGCCAGGTACTATCAATGCGCCCAACGACGACTACAGCATCGTCGGCTCCGTGGCCGCCTCCATCGCCAAGGACCTTACCAAGGACTGGCACCCGCGGTTCAGGGCGCTGGTGGAGCAGATGCGCGTAGAAGAGGCCGCGTTTTGGAAGATTACCTGCTCCACGCCCTCTGGCGTCCCCGAGTGGCCCAACGTGGCCAGGGTGACGGTCATTGGCGACGCCGCGCACAGCATGACGCCGGCGGGTGGGCTGGGTGCCAACACGGCATTGCGAGACTCGGCGTTGCTGGGCCGCCTGATTCGCGAGGCCGGGGGCTTCAGGGAGGGACTCACGGCGGCGTACGAAAAGGAGATGCGGGTGTACGGGAGCGAGGCAGTGAGCCAGAGTTATGGCTTGGCCAGCAGACAGTTTGAGATTCACATTGACGAGGATAAGGGGAAGCTGGCTTGGTAGGTGCAATGCTAGTACGACTTACATTGCCTGTAAGTTTTTCCCCGCGCAAAGCCATTGATCTACATATCTTTCGATTCAAGTTGACGCCAGTAAGCGAAATTACCGAGACATTTCGTATCCGATTTGCGTAATTGTTCTGCAAGACTGAGTGACTGGTGGACTGGCCCTTTGTTTCGACTGGCTCCACGGATCGGACATGTGGCTGCTTTGTTACGCGGAGCCTAATTTAGGCCCAAGTTCCAGATATTCATCAATAGTTGGCTGCATCACGGCCGTAGTGTGCCGCAAGAGCTGCGCCGGATAGCTGCAAGTGGTAGTGCCGATGAATCACGTCATCATGGCGTTGCGACTGAACGGCAGCCATCGGCTCTTGGGAAGATGTCAACGATGATATCAGATGCAGGTTTACCTGCTTGCTTATGCCTGATTGGCGCGAGCTTTTGAAGAAAACGGAAAGAAGAGGAACGAAACCGCAGACGACTTTTGGTAACAGCACGTGCGCGGAGTCGCAGCGCCGCAATGGAAGCATGTGGGATGGCAGGGAAGGCGCGAGCTTGGATCCAGTGCAGTGGGGGCCAAAGATAAGGCAATGGAATGGCTGACGGTGCATGTGATTGGCCCAGATGCGCTCATGCATGCTGCTATTGGTCTAATTTAAGCCCTGCCCCGCACACTCAATAGTTTCCGAAACAGCTGGCGATCACTGATTTCTAAGCACCGCCTCTCAGCGAAACTGGCCCAGGGAAGAGCCAGGGAGCCCAGGGAAGGGTCAGGGAAAGGCCCCAGGCCAGAATGCTAAGGCCCCAGCGGTTAGTAGCGTTGCAGGTTCAACAGACTGTTTGCTTTTTTGGGCGAGTCTCGATGAATATCTCTGCCTGCGTCAGGCTAGAGTGTCTCGGTCAGAGAATAGGTGTACAAGTCGTCAAACGTGCTCGCTACGTTACAGCATGATTCACCTAAAAGACCCACCGAGGAGCAGCTAATAAACCAAGGCGCGGATTCCACCTGTTTGCGGCTGAAGACTCCCTGTGGCCACCGAAAGCGCCCCATTGCCCCCCAAAAAGCCCTCGGCTGTGTCCACTGGCAGTCTCGCGACCTGCTGCAGCCACGGCGCCCGCAGGCAACTCGAACGTTATCGGAGTCCCTCGGCGAGCGAAAAAAAATCCGCAAAAGACTCACGCAATATCCACCACGACGCCCCGCGTCATCTCTCCGCAAACAACCACGAACGCTTTTTCTTCATCATCACCGGCGACAAACGACTTTGAATCTTCGACGACGTTGCTGCAACGGACATCTCTGTTGTCGTTTTTTTTTTCTACGCAAACCACACTGCGAGCGACATCCCACGGTCCAGCCTAGCGCACAATCGCATTTCCACGGCCCTTTCGAATCTGCGACCGACAGCGTGATTGACATCTTCATCACCTAGAACCCATCTTCCATCATTAGAAAGTCTCTCGAAAAACTACGAGCGCCGTAACCGACTCGCTAAACGAAATCAAGACGAAAATGTCCAACTATAATGGCCGACACGGCCCCAACGTGGCAAATTACCTTCGCGACCTCAACACCATTTCTCCTCAGGAGGGCTCTGTCGACGAAAACTTTAACATTGAGGGCGACCTTGCTCTCTTCACAAACACCGAGTTTTTCGATTTTGAGACAGGGCAAAACACCGATTTCCAGGCCCAGCCTGTTAAAGAGGCCACCCATTCGACACCCTCGTCTGATGATGTGAGCGCTGCTCCCTCTGTCATGGGCGACATGCCCAACTTGGATTTCATTTCCAGTATGTACATCTCTTTCTACATCTTTTCCCATCTTCCTTTACCATTCAATTCTGTCCATGATCCCATCAACCTCGTTTACCGCACATCTACTGGCCTACCTGGGCTGTCTCGCAACCAAGGCTAGCGCGGGAGAAAGGCAATTCGCAGACCACTTCGGCTTGACCCCTCCCTCGCATCAGCTTCTCCCACACCTGCATCTGTGCCTCTGGCACAATCCCCCCGCCTCTTTGCAAATTGCGACATGGCAGTTTGGCGCGCTGCAGTTGCAACAGCCAGCTGTCCTTACCAGCCTGTCAGGACTCTCGTTTCTGGTCAAAGTGGGGCAAGATCCAGGGAGCCTGGGGCTTACAAATGGCGGGCCCGATGGTGCAATACCTCGTGATGCCGGGGCCCCTCAGTCCACCTACCCTATCTGGAGTGGGTTGCACGGCCTCGGTGCGTCTAACGCAGATCGAGTGGTTGTTGATAAGGTTGTCATGTTGCTATAGCCTTTTCTTCTTGTCTCTCGGCCTGCTTTCCACTGCACATTCCCCTTTCACTCTTCTTTGCTTTTTTTTATCCTCGCAACTGCGGTGCTTGCTCTGCGGCACCACACAATGTTGGGCACCTTGTATCGCGGTTGACTAACACGGCCGCCGCCAAATATAGATGACTTTACCTTTAACGAGTTCAACAACACATATGCGCCCCAGATGAACACTTTTGCCGAAGCCAACCACAACTTTCAGCCTCTGCAGCCCAACCATGGCGCCCAGATGCCTCACCCGAACGCCCAGTACCACTCTACCGCTTCCCGCGCTGCCGAGGTCAAGCATAAGGGGGATCCCATTGCCCCCCAGACACAGGCCCTGCACTTTGAAGAGGCCTCGCGCGTCGCTGCCGAAGAGGACAAGCGCCGCCGCAACACGGCCGCCAGCGCCCGCTTCCGCATCAAGAAGAAGCAGCGTGAGCAGGCCCTCGAGAAGTCGGCCAAGGAGATGCAGACCAAGATGTCGGACCTCGAGAACAAGGTCTCTCAACTTGAGACGGAGAACAAGTGGCTGAAGAATCTGCTCGTCGAAAAGAACGAGGGCAATGAGGATATCTCGACTCTGTGGAAAGAGTTTACCAAGCAAGCCGGCAGCAAGCTCAACAAAGCTGCCCAGTCGAGTAGCGCCGTCGCCGCCAAGGAGGAGCGGTAGTTTAGGCCTTTTGTGTGGTGGGCAGCGACTTGCTCGCCTCTACACAAGAGACACTGCGACAAAAGTTGGAATGCTTTGAACCTTTATTACAAGGATGAAAGCTGGCGTTGTTTTCTCGGGGAAGGGACATGTTTACATTGGTCGTCTCTTTACTTTGTCTTGTTTTCTTTTAAAATTGTTTCGATTACATATGGGATTGCGTGGTGGTTTTACGTTTCTCGACGAGTTACGTTTCTCGACGAGGCTTAGATCTCGTCGGCGCATAAGATGGGCCAGGCGGCAATGGGGAGGCAGCGGGCGGTCCGGGCTGTATGAACTGTGGGACAACTATGGCGATGAACTCTGGTTGGCAGTTGACGAGCATGTCTAATCTAGACTACGTGTTAATGACTTTTTAAGTTGATTTAATTTTTATACATTTGATGTATACATATGATACATACATATGCGATATAACTATACTTTTGATTCGAGTACCTTTGAAGAGGCAATGAAAGTAGGAACGAGTCGAATAAATGTAAATCAAAGCGCTATGCTAGTATACATGGGGATCATCTGATGTCCGTCCTGCCCTGGTGTGTCCTGACCTGATGTCCGTCTGCCCTGATGTCATTTCTGACCCGGCGTCTATCCTGCAATTGGACTGTCCTGACTTGATGTCTGTCCTGACCTGATGTCTGTCCTGGCCTGAAGCCTGTCCTGACCTGATATCCGTCCTGCCCTGATGTTCGTCCGCCCCGACATCTATCCTGCAATTGGTCTCTTAAACCCATGCATGCACGAACGTTCACTTGCATATCCTCTGCGCGTGCCAACATGACTAATCCGTCCTCACGCCCAGTGCGTATGCAATTTACTGCTCGCTACTGCTGGCGCTGCCTCCCTGCCCCTCTTCCTCTTTTTGCTTCTTGAGCGCGTCCAGGCGCTTCTCGTTGCGCCTACCCACCATGCGGACCGTCGTCTCGCGCTCCGCGGCCGTCATATCCTTCCAGTTGGCGATGCGCGCCACGGTGCCGTCGACGTTGACGACGAGCGGGCCCAGGGCGGCGAGCTTGACCGTGGACCCCTCGCCGCTAACGTCGAGCGTGACGGGGTCGGAGCCGGCGGCGTCGCCGGGCGCGGGCAGGCCTTGCGGGTGTTGCGGCTGGTCGGTGGCAGCGTCTTTGGAGGACGACGGAGAAGACGAGGCGCGGCTGGATGACATGGAAAAGGGGCGAGGAGGCGTGGCGAAGATGTGGTGGCGGGAGCGCAGGAGGCGGTGATGACGCAGGGAGTGCCGTGTGAGCGCTACCAAGGCGGTGCGGGGCATTGGAGGGATGCTGCTTTGGTCTTGCACGCGGGGATTGGAGAATGGGTTGATGATGGCGCGGTGTGTGTTGTGCTGCTCGGGGCTGTTGTGGTTCAAGAGTGTCGACGGCTGAGGCTGCTTTAATGGAGCAAGTTATTTTTTCTTGACAGGGCTTGGCGATTTTGGCTCCAGCGTGGGTTAGGTGTCTCGATGCGCCGTCGGCAGCCAGGGTCCGAGACAAGGTGGCGGTGCGACAAATAGAGGTGCCCGAGCACATGGCGTGTAAATGACGAGGTATAAGGATTTGCAAGTCTAGAGGGGTTGCAAAATTGGTATTACAGGGTCGCGTTGCAGAATATGTTGCTCTCTTCATCTGAATGTACAAGGCGACTCTTACCGCCCTGCCGGGCTCGCAGCGCCGTCATTCATCCGATGGCTTCGGTGAGACTTGCATGATGGGCTTCTGTGGAGCAAAAGCCCATGGGGATGGAGGGCCCTGCAGGCGGCTGCAGAATTTCTGCAAAAGAAACCACGGAAATTGCAACGAGAGGGAGGAATACTGTGCAACGTTGTGGTTTCTTGTTTTTTTCCGAGGTGGCAACGCCATGAGAGGTATGCGTTGTTTGTTTGTACGGAGAAGCTGCGTCAAGCCATTTGCGTCATAAGAAAGAGCGCAAGGGACAAGAAGAAAACGTCTGTGTTTGGAGCTCTTTTGTGTAACTACTGTCTTGTTTGCGAGGCCGTATTGTAGTTTAATGCCTCAAGCATCACCAGCCAGTGTGGCCAATTTCCGGATTGGCCCGACACGGGCATCGAAAGCATGTTATATAGTCGGCCCCTTTTTGATGAAGCGTAGCAAGGAATTAATACTCGTCCGGAGTCGCCGTGGATGCAACCCCAACCAAGCTCAAGGGACCGGCCCGCGGGTTGGCGATCACCATTGTCATGCAGCTAGGCTGCTAGGTTATATGGGGAGACACAATTCGTATTTCTCACCGAGTCATTGCCTTGTTGTTCTAGTGTCTGATGGGAGTGTATTGCGAGCTTTGGTTGGTGAGTTGGTAGCGAATACTCTGTGGTATTCGCTCACCTCCATTTCATCCTCTTGGCCTGCCCCCCTCTCTCTTCTTTGATGGATCCCGGCTGTCCAACACGACCCCAGCATTGGCGTGTGCCGCATTTCCGAAGCTCCTGGTGTGATGGAGAGTGTGGCATGATGGATGGCTGGTTGGTTTGCAGGCGCACATGTGTGTGTAAGAGGGAGGGCGGAGTGCTGCGGCTGGCAATGCATGGGAGAGCTGACGAGGGGCATCACTGGTTTGGTCGTTGGCAGCTGGCAACAGCTCACGTTTGGAGTCTCTCTCTTTTTTTTTTTGAGGGGTCCAACAATGCGAAATGGACCTCGCAGCTGGCAGCCCCAATAAAATAAAAAAAGACCGACCGCCCTCTCAAAGTAGACGTTCGACCCTCATCAGCGCTTCGTTTTTTCCTGACTCGACTCCTCTTCTCCTCCCTCCAATAATTCTCTGCTTTTCTTCTTCATCGTGGCATCGCGAGCCCATCTTGCAGCATCATACCTTGCGTTTTTCTCATTTCTGAAAATAGCCAAACTGTCGCGTCTCAACACTCATATCGCATCACCAAACAGCTTCAGACACCCACAACCACCCCGTCACCATGTTTAGCGGCCGCAAGTTTTCTTTTAACCGCCACACCGGCGCTCCCAAGCCCATGGCTAGACGCTTTTCCAACGCTGAGCCCAGTTCCAACGGTACGTTTTTCCGAAAAACCCAAAAATCGCTCGTCCCTGCCGCTGCCCATCCCAAAAGGTCACCTGCGCCGATGAGCTAGTTACCCCGCCAAACTCTTACACAGCCGTCGCAGCCAACGCCACCGATGAGATTCGATACGAGGCAGCCACCGACAATCTCTCAAATATTCCGTTCATATGTAATACCACCTCAAAATCATGCTAATCTTCCTCCCCGGCAGAGGTCCAGTCCAAAGTCCACCGCCAGTTCCGCAATGCCCACGAAGGCCACATGCCCCATGCCGGCCTCGACGCCAGCCGCGCCTCCACAGGCGTCGTCTGGTGCACCGAGCGCGCCTGCGAGTACGGCTTCATGGAAAACCCGGAGGAATGGGCCAACCTCGGCCAGGGTGCCCCCGAGGTCGAAGACGACATTGCCGGCTGTTTCCCCCGTCCCAACACCATTGACATTTCCATGGCCGCCCGCGAGTACGGCCCCACCGCCGGCATCAAGCCCCTCCGCGAGGCCGTCGCCAACCTCTACAACGAGGCGCACCGCAAGGGCAAGGAGAGCCAGTACACCTGGGAGAATGTTGCCATCGTCCCCGGTGGCCGCGCCGGTCTGATTCGCATCGCCGCCGTCCTCGGCACATCGTATCTGTCCTTCTTCTTGCCCGACTACACGGCTTACAATGAAATGCTGAGCCTGTTCAAGAATGTAGGCTAGGCGTGGATGTTACATATTTTGCTTTTCTCAGGAAAAAAAAGCTTACATGCATAGTTTGCTGCCATTCCCGTGCCCCTCTCCGAAGAGGATGGCTATCACATCCACCCCGACAAGATTGCCGAGGAAATCTCCCGCGGTACCTCTGTCATCCTCACCTCCAACCCCCGAAACCCGACCGGTCGCGTTGTTGCCAATCCCGAGTTGGCCGAGATTCAGGATATCTGCCGTGGCCGCGCCACCTTTATCAGCGACGAGTTTTACTCTGGCTACAACTACACCAGCAACTGCGACGGAACCACCATCTCTGCCGCCGAGAATGTCCAAGACGTCGACGAAGACGATGTCCTGATCATTGATGGCCTTACCAAGCGATTCCGACTTCCTGGTTGGAGAATTGCCTGGATCCTTGGCCCCAAGGGTATGCACAGCGTCATGTCTAGACAGAACATTCGCTAACAGATGACAGAATACATCAGCGCGTCGGTGACTTGAGCATCCACACTGTTTGCCTGGTGCTAACTCTTTCTAGGATTGGTTCCTGCGGTAGCTACCTTGATGGTGGTGCCAACCACGCCTTCCAGGAGGCGGCTGTGCAGTTCCTCGAGCCCAAGCTTGTCCAGGAGGAAATGATTCACCTGCAGCGTCACTTCCGTGACAAGCGCGACTTTGTCGTCAAGCGCCTCCGGGAAATGGGCTTCGTCATCAAATACGTCCCCGACTCTACCTTTTACCTGTATGTGCCTCGCACACCTTTCAAATCAAAGCGCATGCTAACGGGGCGCAGCTGGCTGAACCTAGAGGGTTTGCCCGAAGCCATCTCTGATGGCCTCAACTTTTTCCAGGCCTGTTTGGAGGAAAAGGTCATTGTCGTGCCCGGCATCTTTTTCGACCTGAACCCCTCGCGCCGCCGCGACCTGTTTGACTCGCCCTGCCACCACTTTGTGCGCTTTTCGTATGGTCCCAGAATGGACGTCCTTACCAAGGGCCTCGACAGTATCGAAAAAGTGGTCAACAAGTACGTTTTGCATATCTGAAAGAGTCGTTGAAAAGCGTCATTGAACAGTGTACATGGAAAGTGTACTTGCCTTTGTGTATGCTAACAGTAGCGTGCAGGTTCAAGAAGCAGGCTTCGTCTTAGACGAGATGGTGGCGTAGATGGTGTCGAAATGCACAGCCCACCATGAAATCATGGACAAATGAACACAGGTCTTGAGTATAAATGACTCTTATTTACCCTAGCGTATCCCAACAAATGAAAAAGGAATCAAATGTGAGCCTTGACGCCTGCCGGAAGTGTTTTAAAAACCCGCCCGACCCGGGCAGACTCGTCTCTGCTGCCAAGCCGGCTTCAAACGAGGCGGAAATAGCGGCAGACTGCAGGAATCCAAAGAAAGACTAATAAAAGTTGTTCTAGAACAAAGGGGCAAAACTTTGTATTCTCCACTTGAGCGCGCAAGGCACATTAATCGAGAAATCGGATGCATCATGATCTAGATGGCTATGCAAAAACCTAGGTGGCTGTGCAAAACTAAGTCAAGTCGTGGGCGTTCCGTCACGGCTTATTGAGGCCCGCCCTTGGGGCGACCAGGCAGAGAGAGGGTTTCCTAATAATAAACATGCAAATTGGAGCAGCGCATCAACGTGCTTTTGCTGCCTAAATGGACATGTCTCATTATATCCGTGTGACTGGAAAGGCGTGCGTGGGTCGGGCGCGTAGGCAGAGGGCAGTGACATGTGTCGTGTGTAAAGTTACACTGATTTTGTGAATGCCTCGTGAGTGGTATATAAAGAAGAACTCCTCTTTATCTGTACAAAACAGAACTTTGCTGTAAATCAAGAAGAAGATTTGTAAAGTAACCCGACTTGGGCCGTTTCGACGCTCTCTACATCTCACTTACTTGCGTGGACCTCGTTCAGAAACTCATCAGCATGGCCTCCAAGCTCAAATCTCTCTACAATTCCGCACGAAGCGATAGTAAGTGAAATCGCCTCTTTACTGTTCTTTTTCATTTTCAACTTTTTTTTTTAGAATAATGCCAACCTCGTCACAGCTTCTCGCGAGATCATCGATCCCCCTCCGGCTTACACGGCCGCCGCCGCCGCCGCCGCCGACACCACCACCACCTCTTCCGGCACCTCTGCCGCCGCCGCTGCCGCCGCCGCCGTTCCAGCCGACGACGACCCCTTTGGCTTCCTCTGCGACTTTGACACCGTCTTCCTCATCGACGACTCCTCCTCGATGAACGGCCGCGCCGGCTCCCACTCCCCGTCGTCGCTCTCCTTCTCCTCGTGCTGGGACGAAGTCGCCGACGTGCTCCGCGCCGTCGTGCCCATCTGCACCGCGCGCGACGCCGACGGCATCGACCTCTACTTTCTCAACCACCGCTCGCCCGCGCCCTCTGCTTTCTTCTCACCGCCGCGCGGCAAAGCCCGCGGCGGCTACTACAACATTCGCTCCGCCGCCGACGTCTCCTCCATCTTTCAGAGCGTGGCCGCCCCGTGCGGCGTCACGCCCACCGGCGGGCGCCTCGAAGAGATTCTGGCGCCGTACCTCGCGGGCCTCGAAGACGCGCAGAAGAAGAAGAAGAAGAAGCAGCAGCAGCAGTCGAAAACTTCTTCTTCTTCCGCCGCAGGACAAGGTGTGAAGAATAAGGAGGAGGACAAGGAGAAGAAGGAGAACAAGAAGAAGAAACCCATGAATGTGATTGTGATTACGGACGGCAGGCCGACGGATGACCCTGCGGGCGTGCTCGTCGAGGCCGCGTCGAGGCTGGTCGCGGTGCGCGCGCCGGCGGCGCAGCTCGGCGTGCAGTTCTTCCAGGTCGGCAAGGACGCGGGCGCGCGGGCCGCGCTGCAGGAGCTAGACGACGGGCTGGCAAAGTACTCGGGAAGGGACATTGTGGACTGCGTGACGTGGGACGATGAGCGCGCCGGCAGGGGCGCGCTGACGGCCGAGGGCATCCTCAAGGTGGTGCTGGGCGCGGTGTCGAGGAGGCTCGACTGGAGGAGCATGGGTGGAGGAGGTAGGCGACCGGCGACGAATGTGAATTGGGATTATTAACTTTTTTTAATGGCGCTGCTTTCATCTGGGCAGCTAAATTTGGTCGCTTGGGCTGGCGTTGAGCTCTCACTTTTCTTTAATACTTGGTAGACTGGCCCAGTTCACATGAAAACTCTCTTGTTTGCTAGATAAGTAACGTAGCTGATATCTGACTTTGTCCCTTTGTCTCTTGTGGGTTGCGAATTCGTTCTTGTCTGTTTTTGTACCCCATAGAATTCAGTCTCATAATTCACATCCTGCCCATCTTGGCAAATGTTGACCCTTTTTGTACCCGGAATAAGTCTCTTGGCAGCAAATCCCCAGCTCTCTCCCCAATCAACTCCAAAGAACAGTCATTCTTTTCCGTAAGAATAGTTGCATAACCGCGTCCGTTTTGCAAACTTTTGTGAAGAACCGAAAGCCGTTTTGTTTGTAAAACAATAAAGAGACACAAATTTTAAAAAAGAGGAAGGAAAAAAAAAAAAACACCTGTTAGAGGAAAGTACACTCTCCTGACCAAAGTAATCAGTGCGCCTGCATACGACCGTTCAGTGCATGCAAAACACATCAGCCAAAGACACCGAGTGCGCCGAAATGTTGGTGCCTGTGTCGTTGCGGCAGGTAATCACCGGCGTCGTGACGAGCGCGACGCGCCAGTGCTTGGCCTGCAGCTCAAAGGGGTCCATGCGCGGCCAGATGGGCAGCATGGACTGGCTCGAGAAGCGGCTGCCAATCTCGGGGAACCGAAAGTCAAACGTGAGCCGGGACGTGAGGATGCGCGACGACAGCGCCCACGCGTGCTCGGCGACCTGCGCCATGTCGCGGTAGGCGTCGGCCGGGTTGGCCAGCCGGTTGAGCAGCGGCTGCAGGTTGGCAAGGAGCGTGCTCGCCATCTCGTCCACCTTTGCCTTGTGGAACGACGAGTCGTGCTCCCGCGCCAGGATGGCGTCGATAATGGCCGCCTGCCTGTCGAGGAGCGGCTGGCGGAAAGCGGACGGTTGGCCTATCGCGCGGGGAAACATGTCAGCGAGTAAGAAAAGGATGTAAATACGGGCCAAGGTTTGAAACAAGAAAAAAAAAAGACAAAACGGAAAAATAATAGACACAAAAAAACTCACCCAGCATTCTCTCCATGTCCCGTTCCAGCTCCATCAGCGCATATGTCGACTCGTCATCCGCGCCGCTCCACGCCGCCGGCGTCCACACACGATTCACAATGTAGTCAATCATGACGCGCGTGACGAGGCAGGCTTTCGAGTTTTCGTTGCGCAAATGGTACTCGAGGTACGACGCCGCCTCGGCGCTCGAGAGCGGGTGGTACGTCGCCAGCAGGATGGGCCAGAGCCCCGTCGAGCTCATCTTCATCGACGACGCGTGGTCGGGCTGGCTCGCGTGGCGCTCGACAAACGCCCGGATCACGGCGTAAAAGTCCATGATGCCCTCGTGCCACGCCGCCACCGACCGCTCATTCATGTGCACCAGCGGTGCGATAAACGACGATGGCGCCGGTGCGGGGATCAGGCTGCTGCTGCTGCGGTTCATCATGGCAGCGTTGTGGTTGTTACTGGAGGGATTGCTGCCGTTTCCGACCAAGCTCACGCCGCCTCCGGGGGTGTCGGAGCCGGCGGACGGAGGTGCTTCCTGGAGGCGGCCGTAGCGGCCGCGCGAGGCCGCGGTCGGGGTGCGAGGGTAGTAGTCGCGCGAGTTGTTATTATTACTGTTGTTGGGGGCAGCAGAATTGGAAGCAGCACCATTGCCAAAGGACGTGGACGCATGACGGCTGCTGCCGCCGTTGTTCCCATGATCGCCAGACGACGGATTCCAGGGATAAAACTCGGCGGCACTGGGACTGAAGCGGGAGCTGTTCTGGCCCTGCCCTGTCTTGCGACCGACGGAGCCGCCGCGACTAAACGACGACAGCGCAAAGCTGCTTGCCCCGCTGCCCATAGAAGAGGACGCGCCACGGGACGTGGCCGCCGCAGACATTGGCGGCGGCTGATCCCATGCGGTCAAGGCCGAGGCTGGGTTGTTGTTGCCTCGACGAGCAGCATACGGCGCGGTAGAAGGCGGACGAGGCTGACCGCTCGCGCCGCGCAGACTGCCAATGGGCGGCTGCGCAGGGGGCCTCGCGTAGAAGTCGGGCGAGGTCATGCCATGATCCATATCGCTGGGCCGGCTGTAGTCCTGGCGCGTATCTCCAGGGGCCCCATGACTGCTATTGTTGGCGCGGTTGATCGTCTGCCGGAGTGAGATGAGCGCGCTGTGGGCGATGGGAAAGCCATCTGCCGAGTCGCGAAGCGTCTCGATGGCGCGAGCGAGGGACTGCTCGTCCGGGTGCTTCATGACCCAAAGGGAGCGTCGTCCATTTACTTGCTCTTCCAAATGTTTATTCGTCTCTTTGAGAGCCTGTCAACTTGTTAGCTTTTCACGAGCATCGTAGTGAGATGTGCAGTCTGACCTGGATCAGCTCGTCCACGTCTCTGTTGCCTTGAAGATTCCTGCTGCTGTCCGAAATCTGCTCGTCACCCTGGCCAGTCGGCGCCCTTCTCTCCATCTCCTCCCTCAGCTGCGCCTCCAGCTGCTGAATCGTGTTATTTTGGTCGTCAATCTTGGCCTTTGCAATGTTGGCCTCGATGCCCATGCGCGCGACCGCCTTGTCCGTGTCCTCTTGGTCTAGCGTCAGGTTCATCACGGCGTTGACGAGGTCACTCGTCTCGCGGCTCACGATTTGCCCAACCTCCTGCAGCTGCAGGACAATCTCTGACGACTCGGCCGACGACACGCCCGGCATGCGGCGTAACGACTGCTGAATCTTAACTAGAACCTGCTGCATGGAGCGCGACTTTTCAAACGCAGCCTGCAACAAGAGTCAGTAACCAGTCGTCTTAACAAAGACGCTCGCAATCAATCAACTCACATGATTTTTGGACATTTGTTTTATCTTCTCAGCGCGCGCCGGACCGGCCAGCGGCGTGGAAAAGTCCATCGAGAGCATACTGTCAACAGAGTCTCGCTCCTCAAGGTCAGCGCCGACTTGTGAGGCCGGCTTCACCATGCCCCCGTCGACACGCGGTTCGTATTCTGAGCCGATGGTGGTTGACTCGGCCACGCTCATAGTGTCACTGCTATTGATCTCCAGACGATGCACACACGGAGCTGGAGCTGAAGTGTGTTTTCTTTACACGGGCAAGGGACAGCGAAAGTCTGCTTTCATCTTCAGCGTGGACAATATTCGTATGTTGAATTAGCTGGTTGAGAATCCAATAGTTGGAGGAAAGTGTCAAAAGAATGCGTGAATGAAGGAGCTGGTTATGTTGGAATGGCGATGTGATTGCATTGACTCTGCACATGCCCCGCTTGATGGGAGGGTGGAAGCTGGGTGACGAGAAAAGGCGTGAAAACGGAGCAGAAACCTCCTTCAGGTGATAGGGAGTGAAGCGAGTCATCCTCCAATAGAAAAGAATACTGCAAGGCTGAGTGAATGTGGCCTGTGCCAAGTGAGAGGGAAACACAGGAGAATGTGAACATCAAAATCGTCCAAGCCGCGCGAGGGCAAACGGGGCTAGCACTTGCTTCCGTAACTGTCACTTTCAGACTAGCCAGCTGCCATATCAAGCAAGAGCTTACAACCAACCACTGGGTGCAAGGATGGCCGAGGTGCACCAGATGGTCTCATAGCCACTCACTGACATCATCATCACACGCATCAAGACAGCACGCGAGACTGGACCATATGTATATGCTAATAACAATCAATTATCCTCTAAATACCGGGCAGGGCATGGCAGGGCAGACGCATCCAATCGAGAAAGCTTTTTACCATCCTAGGCACATAGATCAGTATGGGAGACAAGGACGAGGCAAATGCAAAACCTGTGTGCTCGAGTTGATATGGGAGCGAATCCAGAAGTCGGGAACGAGGAGGGCATGCCGTCGCGGGCCTCCTTTTGCCGGGTCCTATAGCAAGATGAGAATGTCGATGAGCGCACAATTAGCATCTAGAAAGCTCTGGTGCGAGAGAACAAACTGCTGTAGACTGCGTCTACAACAGGCGACGCGTCAATCATGCGCCCGCCAAAGTATCGGCCGTTGAGGCCGCGGATCGCGTTCTCACCCCCCTGGACCTTTTCAAACTTTAGGTAGATGTCACCCTTGGAGTTTGGGTCCACGGAAATGTGCACAACACGACCGTATTTTTCTTCGGCCTCCTGGCGCACATCGTCCTCGAGTTCTTTGACCCAGTCATCGCCTTCCTCCCTATTACGTCTGTTAGTCATGTTCAGTGTCCACATATATGGAAATAGCATACTCATCGGGGTTGAACATATTATGAAGGACAACACAGCGGCTGGCTGTGTTGACATTCACGGGCAGAGGCTTCTTTTCGGTTCTGGGTTTCAGCACCGGCCTCTCTTCAGAGCCCTTGTTCGATTCGTCGGTTCTGGCAAGCTTGCGCATCAGGGCATCGCGACTATAATTATTAAAGTTTACCCCGCCGACATCCGTGTCGTCCAGGGCGCTGGCACCGCCCGTCTTTTCGCTATCTCGGGCGCCGGCTCGGTCAAAATTTGAGTTTTGTCCTCCGCGACCACCGGATCCGGAAAAGGAGGAACCCTGCTGATTCGACGAGTTCTGACCCGAAAATCTCTGTAACATATTGGCAGTGCTCTCAGGGGTAAACTTATCGTTGCCGAGGCCAACTCGGATAGGACGACCGGCCAAATCAAAGCCATTCATCTTTTCCAAGGCCTCACGAGCCTGGGTTGCATCACGGAACCTGCATGTCGGTTAGCGACTGTATGTTTTCTGTCAGGGGGGTATGCGAACGCACTGTACAAAGCCATAGCCACGGCTGCGATCGCTCTCATCCTTTTGAAGTTGAACGAATTCAAGCTCTCCAAAGGGCTCGAAAACGGCCCGTAAATCTTCCTCGGTCACATTGAAGTGTATATTACCGACATACAAGCGATGGAAGGGAACGTGGTTCGGGTGGGGGCCGCCGGCTTCCGTATTGCGGGCTTGGCGATTCTTCTCTGCTTCCGTTACCTGAACGATGACAGGAATACCTAACAGTTTTTGTCCGGTGAGTTGCAGGGCGGTGGCGACCGAGTCTTCGTCTTTAAACTCGACATAGCCAACTCTGTAACACGTCAGTATCTTGACTGACTGCGTTGTCGAAATTGACATCTTACCCCTTTGATCGCCCGCTGATGCGATCTTTGACGATCTGTGCTTCCGTGACAGGACCAACTTTCTCAAAGAACTCTTTCAACTCACGAGTTCGCAGCCGGGCGGCAAGTTGCTGTACGAATACTGTCCTTCTGTCCCTTTCATCCTCAGTTAATTGAGGCGTAGCGTCCCGTCTATCGCGTGGGTCGTCATCCCGACTTCGGCCGTGATGACGATCGCGGCGATCTCTGTCGCGATCATCCCGACGGTGACGGCGCGGTGAACGTAAACGCGAGCGGGCTCGACCACTGCGGTAGTAGTCGCCGTCTCGAGTGCGTCGTGAGCGGCGATCATCATCACGACTTCGGCTACGGCGGCGGCTCCGGTGACTCCCCGAGTCACTGCGGGGCGTACCATCATCCGGAGTGTCTCGACGGCTTTTGTTCAGCGGGCTGGCATCGCGGCGATCTCCGCGTCGGCGGTCGTAGTCCCGGTCACGATCCCGGTCACGATCACGATCGCGGCCAGAATCTCTGCGGCCGGACCGGTCATTTCTGGAAGCATCTTCAGTGGATGGCTTGGCCTGTGTCTCTTCTGCGCTCTTCGCAGTGGCGTCGAGTAAGGCTTCCACGTCTAGGCTGGCCATTTTTGTTGTCGATAGTCGGCTAAAACGAGTCCGACACAAGCATACAGAACCACGATCGAATTGATATCGATGCGATCAAGATGGTGATTAAATAGGTGGTCGGGCGACACAGGCGGCGAAATTTGGGTCGGGGGCAAAGGTCACGTGAACACGCGCCAGTGTCTCATTTTTCGCTGTCGACCGCCAAGAGAGGCAAGCAGCCACAGAAGAAGAGGCGGGGCTAGGAAGTACAGGTAATCTGTACTACCAATAATTAAAATGGGATGAGATGCAGGTGCTGCGAAGAGGAGGAGCAGGTACGACGAGTAAATAGAATGATGCGGCTGGAGAGGTGTAGCCAGTGCCAATGACACGAAGAATGACCAAACAGTGCTACCAATACGAAGAACCATCAGACAGTACTACCAATATTATCAAGACTTATCAAACAGTACTACCAATAATGGGTACAATGATGAAACAGTACTACCAGTGATGGGAAGAATGATCAAGCAGGTACCAAGAGATGGAGTGATGCGACTGAGGCACAAGTAGCAAGACAAGAATTCTTAGACGAGTACTACCCATGAAGAAAATGATAAGTTAAAATTGTATTAAAGTTACATTATTATTTGAAGAAAAGTCGTTTATTCGCATCTCTGAGCGCTGTTAGTCATTTCGTAGGTTTTCAATCCTGCCCAGCAGCCACACCTGTCCGTCCGCTTGCTTCTATGCCTCGTACCCGTACATTCCATTTCCGTTCACTTTGTCTGTATGGAAGTAGTGAGCTCAGTTCCGAAAATTTTGTCCCAAAACTTGCTGGTGACACCGAATCCAAGCTCGTAGTCAAGAAAGTGATGTTGAAGGTGATACTTTTTGAGCTGCTTGTACCACAGAGGGAGATCCTCATGGTGAAGGAAGTAGTGAGTGAGATCGTAGCAGATGTAGCCGAAGATACCGCCACAGAAGACAGCAGTAGCAGCATACCAGCTATGCGAGAACACGGCATGTGACAATTTCCAGAAAGGGGTTGCAAGGACGACGAGGAGAGTCGGCGGCAAGACGAGACGGTACTTGTCCATGGGTAGGTAGTGGTGGATGCCGTGGAGCAGAAAGTGCAAGGTGATAAAGACGCGATTGTCAGGGAGATAGCTGCAAGATGTTAGTAAGGTCTTCGCAAAAAGATGGTTGCCTTGGTACATACCCATCAAGATGGAAGAGGAAGCGGTGCATGAAGTATTCAATGAATGTCCAGAAGAAGACGCCAAATACCCAATATCCAGCAACATGCAGGACCGGGAGGCCCTCAGCTGCCTTGTGGAGTCCGTAGGCAACAAAAGGCAGCCAAAGCGTCGGAATAACCCACCACGCGGTCTTGGAGAGAGGTTCTAGGAAGTTTCCGAACAAAGGAGCCGAGGCGCCACCCTTGTAATGACGCGGACGATGAACCTGATCGAGATAGAAGTCCTTGCTGAAGCCGCCATACCAGATTTGGGGAAAGAGAGGCTTGCCAAGATCCAGGAACTTGTGCTTTTTATAATCAAGGTTGACATCAGTATCTTTGCTGAGATCCTCGGCGCAAGACATGCCGGTACGAGGATGGACGTATGGACCGTCCTTGTCGGCAGTGGCGGATCCGTTAACATGGGCGTTGGGGGTGCCCTTCTCGGTTACGAAGCCGACAAGTGAGTCATCCAAGACTTCGTAGGCAGCTTCGGAGTGTTGATGGGAGGCTGAGTCCTTCAGGATGTCGCCAATGTCCTTGCCTGCGTATTCGAGCACAAGGCTGCCGCCGCCGGGGTGATCGTCGATGAAGTCGGTCACATCGTAGACATTGTTGCCGATTGTAACATAGCAGGAATCGACGGAGCTATGCGATTCAACTTGGGCTCGCGAAAAGGTAGGAAGAGTTCTGGCTGGCATCTTGGAGATCGGGTATTCGGGAATGCTATCGGGCAGGTCGGGTATCTGCGTAGGAGTCGCGGCGGTGGCAGCGATGCGCTCCAAGCTGTCGCTGTTTGCCAAGGAGGCGATCAAACAGCGCGAAATGGTGTAAGCCGAGAAATCGGGACCGAATGTAGGGAAAACTTATGCGCGCTGAGGAAATATGTATTGAGAGGAGGAGAGTTTTAGGATTGGGAGTGGTAGTTGCTAAAATTAAGATGCGAATAGTGGTGGCCGGGGCCCCTTAGCTAATCGCCGGTGCTTGCGGATGCCGAAGAGGGTTTGATGGCGTTACTTGGGCCTGCCAGAGTCATGCCAGTTGCGACGGACCCACCGCCATTGTTATTTCAGACAAATTCAGAGGCAGGGTGGACGTCAGCGCATTTCTCATTGGACTGCTTCCTCTGAAGGGGCGCTGTAAGAAGTTTTCCTCAGCGCATTTGCACCTGCAACCTCACCATTTCCGCCACTCCGGTCGGGTGTTTGTGGTCCAAATCGCCCCGAGCTTCCGGGAGGTGTTGCAGCAGGAAAATTGGTCAGCAAGGGAAGGTGCAAGACCCAACTTGCAAGTCGAGGTATAGGGGTTATTGTAACAAGAGCGAGTCAATACTTGAAGTTGCATAAGGCTGTATAAACAGCCACTTGCAGACATCATCATTTCTGTCTTCGTAAAATACACATTGCAGAATAAGTTATAACTAGGTAGTACTCACCTGCAAGCCACAATGCTGCGCCATCCCTACACTGGGTGTACTTGCGCAGGTTGGCAGGCAGTGGCGCAAGCTGGGGCTGGAGCACTGCGGTGGCTCCCTCACAAGCCTCACATCTTTTGTCTCTTCAGATGAGCTTCTTTCAACCCCACCTCCCACACACCACGCCTCCCTGCCAGCCTTTTACCGCGCGGCTTGGTCGACACAGTACTCATCCAAGTCATCTCGCACAAGACATTATTGAATCGCATTCATCTTCGACATTGCCACTTCAACAGCCTCTTGCTCGACTGACGACAACTCGACTTGACCAACAAACCCCGCCATGCCGTCACTCATGATTTCGCGGGGTACCTTTATCCTGTTGGTGTCCGTCATCTGTTTGGCCTACCTGCCTGGCAAGGTTGCCGCTTTTGGTGCAGGCAATATCCCCTCTATTGCGCAGGTATGCCACCACTTTATAACCACTGAATTGCAATATACCTAATTCAGCGTAGGTAGAAGGCTTTAACTGGCGACATGGAGGTTTGTTGAGCCCCGCACTCACACGTCGCGACAAGACGAGAAGCTAACCGAGACCAGATATCGAGGACATGCTCACGAGTCTTGCGTTTTTGCACGGCAAGAAATGGAGCTCCATGAACGTCAAGCGTGTCTACTTTGGCAACTGGCTGCGCGATTATTCCCAGGCCGTCGACGTCGGCAGTCTGAAGGGCGTCAACGGCGCCACCATTCGCATTCTTGTATTTTTACTTCACCCACCCATTCGCCCAATACCGATCTAACATGACTTCTCAGGTCTGGGTTCTATCCTTCATGGCCCACGGATATGCCACCGACGAATTTGAAGTTACCGAGGAGCGCCTCGGCTGCTACCGACCCGAAGAGCACATTGACAACCCTCTCGGCTATGCTGAAGGCGTTGACGCCCGCACGCTGGACCCGCGCCTGAGAGGACCTGTTCGACCCGTCGAGACCGAAATCGATATGGAGACTGGCATGAAAAACTACATCAAGAACGAGAAAGGCGACTGGGCGACCAGCGCTGGCTATTTGCGCTTCAGCATCGCACGCTGTATTCACTTCGGCCGCATCTACACCAATGGCGACAAGGGCAAAGGAAAGGAAGAGAACCTCTGCGAAGCTCTCCGATGCTTGGGCCAGGCTTTGCACTGTCTAGAAGACTACAGTGCTCATAGCAACTATTGCGAGCTTTCTCTTCGGGAATTAGGTTATCACAATGTCTTTCCTCATTGTGGCAACCAATCCGAGATCAACGTTCGCGGCAAGAGAATATATCCCATTGTCACTGGAACATTTGGTGGTGTCGATTTCCTTCACTCCGTCATTGGAGAAGCAAACGATCACTTCACTCAATCCGAGGTCGACGAGGTCGACATTGCTTTGAAGAACGCCGAAGCTAGCAGAAACGGCGGTGGCGGCTCAAGTGATCGCGGTTTCCTCGGCGTTTCTGCGCCAACTGACTTTATCTCTTTGGTCTCGAAGCTTCCTGGTGAAGGTGACGGATTTGCTGCCCAAGCCAGAGAGCTCCAGGCCATGTCTGATGCGCAGGAGCAGCAGAATCGATCCTTAGACCGGGGTATGGATCGAGCCAGAGCGGAAGGGAATACCAACATTGTTCCGGGCATGAACCCCAACTTTGATCCCGTCAAGACCGCCGGGCAAATCTACCCAATTCTTCAGTTCAGGGACAGAATTGTAAAGACAATCAGCCGAGGAATCGCCAAGATTCCTGGCCTCGAGAAGCTGCTCGAACACATCAGTGAAACTCTGACCGCTTTTGTTCTCGGACTTCTGGCCCCCTTCATCCGTCCCATCATCACTCAAGTATCCAAGGTCCTCAAAGACGGTTCCTCGGGCATAATTTCGGCCAGCTCCAAGTCTCAGCTGGAGCCTTGGGACAACCCTCGTTGCTCGGACCCTACTCACTCCATGTTGTCCAAGGATCATTTTACCAACATCCTCAATTCTTGCGCCGGTCGTGTTGCTGCAACCTGCCTGCAGTATGCTGTCCCGTAAGTTTCTCGCCTGCTCTGCCACTTTGTAACGTACTGACAACCTCAGTCGCGTCCTTTTCGCGTGGGATAATATTGGCGTACCCACTGACGAGGTTACGAATGATATTCTTCAGGCCCTGCATCATCCTTCCCTTCGCGACGAAAAGATCGAAATCCAACGAGACATGTTCAAGACTGTTCGAAAGTGGGCCGACGAACACCCTCGTCGCCATGACCTCGAGCATCTCTTGTCTTCCGAGTCCGTCAGAAATGGAAAGAATCACATCTTGAACCAACAAGGCGGCAGTGGAAAGCGCGATATCCACTCCTGTGGAGGTGGCTTAGATTCTGCGCACGCAGGCCACGGCAAGGTTGCCGGCTCGCTCTGGTCCCAGATCCAGACGCGAGACTTGGCGTCGATTCAAGGCAGCGATGGAAACCCCAGCGAAAACTACATGTCACACTCGCCTGCACCCCCGACGAGTCAGCCTCCTCCATCAGACGGATACAACTACAGCCAGTCCACATCCGGGCCTTCTGGAAGATACGACCAGCCGGCCCCCAACTCAGGTCAGTACTACTCTGGTTATAGCCAGGCCCCCCCCGCTCCTCAGCAAGGCGGCTATGGTGGAGGGTCCGGATATGGTGGCCCTCCTCAGGGCCCTCCTCAAGGCCAATGGGGTGGTCCAGCACCACCTGCTCCCCAAGGCTACGGTGGCCCCGGTTACGGTGGAGGCGGTTACGGCCCTGGTCCCGGCGGTCCTCCTGGTCCCGGATATGGTGGTCCTCCACAACAACAATACCCGCCATATGGGCAGCAGCCTCCGCCCGGCCAAGGTCGACCTGGTTCATGGAACCAATACCGTGGCCAAGGGCCTCGTTACTAGACGAGATGCCGCTATTTCATTTGTTCGGGTTGGATCAATGATTTATATGATTGGGTGTCTATAGGGTCCTGCCCCAAAAAAAAAAAAAAGACATCAGTCTTTGAGTGGTGAACGGAGTTTTGGAGAGGAGATGACGTGCAAACACAGGTGATTCTTTCTAGGGGATATTCACTGTGCATTAGATCCGTACATTGGTTTCAATGTAAAGCTTATGTTTATAAGACGAAAATTCTATATGAATTACCAAGTTTGTGACATTGGTGTTGATGCAAGAGGTGGCCCATGTGGAAACAGTAGCAATAATAAGCAAATGCATTGTCCAACATGAAGCAATGATGCGCGTTGCTTTTGGAACTGCAGCAACATGAAAGTATCGCCCACAAGGCCCTTCTATCGACTCTCTCTGCATCGTTCGCTACACGTCGTGTTTTGTCTGCTCATCGCTTGCCGCGACGGGGATCCAACGCTTCTTTCCGTCTAATCTCACGCATCTCTTTTGTGCCAATGGGCCCGAGACCGCCCTCGGAGCGACGCTCCCAGCCGCCGAGGCGGACGACCTGGCAGGTGGCGTTGTCGCCGTCGTCGGACACTTCGGTGGCATAGTCGACGACGGCGCGGGCGCCTTGTTCGGGGGTTTTTGCCTCCTTGACAATGTCGACAATCTCCTGGTCCGAGAGGGTGCCGCAGACGCCGTCGGACATGAGGACGAGAAAGGCGTACTGGGCGGGTCCGAGGTCGACGCGGGTGATTTCGGGCTCGGCGGAGACGCCGATGCGCTTGGAGCGAATGTCGCCAAAGGCGCGGCTGTTGGCGAGGCCGGCGATGCGCTCCTCGCCGAAGCTGTCGCCCGAGACCATGGAGCCGGCGGGCGCGTAGCGGCGCAGGCGGCGGCTCTCGGTGGGCGTGCTGGGGTGGTGGTCCGAGGTGAGGGCGCGGGGCAGGCCGGTGGCGGTGTCGCAGAGCAGGACGCGGCTGTCGCCGACGTGCGCGACGAGGAGCGTCGACTGGGCGGCGGGGTGCCAAAAGGGGGCGGGCGTGGGCGTGGAGATGAGGGCGACGGAGGCGGTCGAGCCGCCCTTGAAGCGCGTGGTACCGCCGATGCCGTGGCCCGACGGCGTGGCGTGCGGCGCGCCGAGGATCTCGTCGCTGTTGACGGGCGCATCGGACACGCACGGGTCGTCGGGGTCGGCCTTGCGCGCCTGCGCCGACACGAAGTCGAGGTCGGCGCGCAGGAAGGCGTAGGTGAGGGCTGACTCGAACGAGACGACCGAGTTGTGTGACGCATCGTCGGACAGGTCAAAGTGCTCCGGGTTGAAGCGCCGAAAGTACCCGCCGATAGTGCCGGCGTACTCGGCGACGAGGTCGCGCTCGAGCTGCACGGCCTTGAGGTAGTCGTGCAGCTTAGCCGGCACCGCGTCCTCGCTGCGCAGCGGCTCCCCGTGTTTCGGCGCCTGCCGCATCGATGCCGTGTCTGGCTTGTCCTCGTCAACCTTGTCCTTGACCTCGTCGGGCGACTTGAGGGGCAGGGATCGCAGCGCCTTTTCTTTGGTAAGGACGCCGCGGTGGTCGGCGGCCGCCTCGCGACCGGGCTTTTGCTTGCGCAGGCTGCTCTCGAGGCCAAACGTGCTCGACACTTGTTCAATGTACCCGTGGAGCTCGTCGCGCAGAAACGTCGAGCACTGCGTGCCGCCGTGACCGTCAAACACGCCAAAGTAGAAGATCTGCGGGTCGCCCGACTGGCTCTCGGCGGGCGTGGGCTCCCCCGGCTTCTGCTTGATGCTCATGGGCCCTCGCTTCGCAAAGGCGGGGATGTCGACGATGCCCGCCTGGTCCGTATCCTCGTTGTAGGGCCGGCTGCCGCGGGAGCTCGCGGAGCCAAAGTGGTGCTTGGCACGGCGGAGCGGGATGCGCACCACAGTCAGGTCGCGGGCCGGGAGGTTGGGGATGGCAACGGCAGGGCCGGCGCCCGGGCTGGGCGTATGCGGCGTGGAGGCGTCGCGGGGCAGCTTGTGACCGCCGGCGATGCGTCGCGCGTCCGGGTGCATCGACGACGAGGGAAGGTAGGTGACAAAGTAGGTGTGGAAGCCGCGTCGCTTCGGTTCGGGGTGGTGGTGGTGGGCGGCGGGCTCGCGCGGCGCGGGGGCGGCAATGGACGTTCGGCGGGAGGGGCGGCATGACTGCTGCAGTGAGGCATGAGGCGCTGTGCGGTGCGAGCCATGGACTATTTCCGCAGCATCTTTGCTGAGGCTGGAGGATGCGGCACGCAGCTCAGAAAAGGCTCGCACAGCCCGCGGGCCAACCGCGAGGGCGGGCAGCAGTCTGGCGCACTCTGCACAGAGATAGGCGACCCTGCCTGGCAAGCGGCGTGCGGCGTGCGCCACTGAGGCCATTTTTTGTTGCCGAATCCGATGGGTGCGTGCTATGGTTGTCGGGTGCCAGCCAGCATGTCGTCGAGTCGAATTGGCCGTTGCAACAATTCTTGTCTCACAAAGTTTTGGTTGTTGGGGTCGGAGGGCTAGCGCAGCGGGACGGCCTCAATTGTTGGCAGCTCACAGCTCAACGACAGCGCAGGATATGTGAAATGTACGGCTCCCCAGATTGATGTTCTCTTACGAGCAGAGAAAAACTCGAAAGAACGGCCCTCAAAGACCAAGAGCGTGAGGGGGGGAGGTGGAGCTTCAGGAGAGAAGCCAAGTGGGAATGTTGACCAAGAGTCTGAACGAAAGATTAGATCTGTTGAGTTAGTGGCCGGCCGGGCAAAAGACCGTGGGCCCGTGGGGGGGGGGGGGGGGGTGGGGGGGGACGCGGGGAGGGGCGGGGGGGGGGGGGGGGGGGGGGGGGGGGGGAATCATGGCTCCACTACAGTGGCGGAACGAGGCCGCTCTACCATGTCCTTTTCGACTGCTCGGCCTTATAACTCGCTTTACAAAAACAAACCATTATTTTCTAAAAACTTTAGTCTTCTCCATGGCAAAATGAATAGTAGCAGAGGCCAATTCTATTTGACTTAAAGCCTCGGACTGGAGACTTGAGCGCCTAACCGCTGGCTCACAAGCTTCACGACCGTCTCGGCGCAGCCAAAGCTCTCCTCGAAGCCCGCGCCGTGGTGCCCGTAGTTGTGGCACACCCACCTGTTGTTGCTGTTCTCGCCGGGGAGACTCTCCAGCGCGACCTTGGCGCCGCCGTTTCGCGTGGGACGCAGGCCTACCTGGACGCGGAGCACGTGGAAGTTGCCCGCCTCGTCGAGGAGCTCTGGTGCCAGGGGCTTTGCCTGATCGAGGATCATTTGCGTTGCGGCGTCGTCAATGTTCAATGACCTAGTAAGTATTGAGAGTAAATGATTAGCAAAACAGATACACACACACACACACATTGATGTCTCTTTCGTAATAATTGTTCTTGTCAAGGGCACACGTACCCATCGCCATAGATCTTTGTAACACCAAGAAACGTCTCGTTGAGGCCCTTGCGAGGCACCACGACAGCCTCCCAATCCTTGCCCAGCCCCGTCGAGATGCGCCTCGCCTCGCCCCTGACGACGACCGCCTGGCCCTTTGTCGGGTAAAAGTCCTTGTCGTCGCCCATGAGGGTCTTGACGCCCGACACGCCGGCGCAGTTGACGACGCCGACGGCGTTCTCGCATCCTGGAAACCCAAACACGCCGTCGACCCTGTCCACCTCGCCTTTAATCAGGCGACCGCCGAGCCGCTCACACTCGCGCTGCAGGAACCGCAGGTACATGTCGGGCGAGATGCTGAAGCTTTCGTACGTGACGCCCTCAATGTTGTCCTTTTCGTTGCCGTAGTTCTTGACGGGCACGGGCACCTCGCACCTCGGGAGCTGCTTGAACTTGGGGATGAAGCCTGCCCACCAGATCCAGTCCTCGGGCTTGCGGTCCTGGCTTGCCGACGAGTCCCAGTAGTACATGCCGGGCGTCCGGTCGATGCCCGTCTCCGAGACGCCATGCCGCGACGTGAGCGTCAGCCAGTGCTGAAAGGTGCGGCGCTCCCAGTGCTGCATGTGCTTTTCGTGCATCTTGGATGTAGACCGCCATTGCTGCGGGTTTGGGAAAAGAATCTCAGTCTCGACTCGACAACATGGTTGCAAATGTGAGAAATTTCACGGGGGAGCAAAGGGGTCGAAAACATACCGCTCCAGCCCACATGGACGTGTAGCCAAAGTTCTGGTCACCGGGCCAGTCCCTCGCAACGACGGCGATCGAGTATCCAGCCTCGAGGAGATTGATGGCTGCCTGCAGGCCAATAACTCCAGCGCTTAAAGCATACGGTAGGCAAGGTCAGTATATGCGTACATCAGCCAAAGAAGACGAGATAGCATACCCGAGAACAATGATAAGTGGGTTATTTCTGGTTGCCATCTTTCTGAATACAGAATTAGTTTAAGGGCATACAATTCCCAAATTTCCTCAAAATCAAATATTATGTCTACTCTTCAATTTGTCGCTTCGAAAAGTAGCAGAAATACCTTTATCAACCCAGACTCGTATACTAAGCCCATTACGTGTGTGTGGCAGCTACACATCAAATCGGAACGTCGTATTCGCATCATAAAAAGGCTGTTTTACTTAGCAGGCAGTTTCCATTACGTGCTTTATTCCGGGTTGCTTATTGTTTGTGGGTATTGATGAGGCAATCACGGATTATTCAACCCATAAGCTGCATGGTACTTAAGATCAGGCTCGGCTTATTATTATTAGCGTCGTCCTGCAGCCTCGACGCCAGAACCTGTAGGCAGCCGCAAAGGTGGCTTTCTGAGGCGCAGGGAGAGCGCTACTATGGGATCATGCCAAGCAAAAAGTATGAGTATTGCTATTCGTACGAAACTATTTTGCTATTTATATAGATGATTTATAAG
This sequence comes from Beauveria scarabaeidicola, assembly GCA_037289395.1. Lineage (NCBI taxonomy): Eukaryota > Fungi > Ascomycota > Sordariomycetes > Hypocreales > Cordycipitaceae > Beauveria > Beauveria scarabaeidicola. The sequence goes on along the minus strand of JAEIJG010000132.1, from coordinate 590 downwards.
CAGAAATTTCCCCACTAGCGTGATACCTTATTTTTAGTATATTTACTACTAAAATAGAAGTACCTCTACAGTGCTACTAATTCTTTCTAAAACTTATTTACTTTTTACTTCTAATATTATTTTTACCTTCTTTTCTACTAAATAACATCCTAATATTATTTAAAACCTCTATAGTAGGGCTTATATAGTTATTAATTAGAAGATATTAGTACTAGTAGTATAAATAGTAGAGGAAATAGCCTTACTATTAATTCTATTAGAATTAGTGCCTTAATAAGCTAAATTATAATTATTAAGATAATTAAGTTAATAAAATATATAAATAATATATTTTAATATTTATTATATAAGATTATAAGTAAAATAAGCTTATCATAGCATAGCCACGTTATAAATAAAAGAATATAGCTATAAGCCTATAAGGCTAAGGAGCTAGGAACCTTAGTATTATAAGATAATTAGGGTAAATAAGGGTCTATATATAATAAGGAAGAATATAGCTATAAAGCTATAAGGTCCTTATATAGACTAAGTAAGGGGGATTCTTATTAGTAAATAATAAAGTTATATTATTATAATATAGCTATTTA
>JAEIJG010000131.1:0-50221 GCA_037289395.1 Beauveria scarabaeidicola | reverse complement strand
TATTATTTTATCTTTTATCTAAGAAGAATTATAGTTATTTATAGAGAAAAAGAGATAAAAGTAATACTTAGAAAAAACTCTATTAAATCTAGAATCCTCTTCTTATATCCTACTATATATAGGATATTAGCTAATATAGTTACCCCTTAAGTTTTAGTATAGCCTTAGTGTGGTTTTAGCTATTTTAGTAGCCCTAGTAGCCCTATAGGGGCTATAATAGCCCCCTGGTGGGTTTAGTGGTCTTACTATAGTTTTAGCGCCCCTTAGCGCCTTTAGTAGCTCTATAGAGGTCTCTAATAACGCTGCTAAACTCGGTAGCTTGTGTAGAGTCCCTGTAGATGACCTACTTTTAACATATAGGATAGGGGCTAAGGTTAATAAATAGGAGAGTGGTTTCCTATCTAGTGACTAAAGTATAGGGGAGTAAGGTAAGACCTTATCTAATAAGCTTTAGTATTAATATATAGCTATTTATCTAGATAGCTATATATATATATATTATAGAGGAATATTAAAACTATAGTTAGGGGGAATAATATATACTTTAGTTACCCTAATATAATAAACTTTTATATAGTTACTATTAAGGGTTAGGGTAAGTATTATAGTATGTCTATTAGGGAGTAGAAGTAAGTCTAGTTTATTACCTTTTCCTTATATAATATAAAGTTAGTAATATTAAAGAAATCTTATATTAAAGATTAGTCTATAAGATAGCTTATTAATAATATTATAAGGAGTTATATAAGATACTATAAATCTATTAGAATAGTAAAAATTAATTAGGATAGATATTATCTTTATAATATATAGGCCTTTATTACTAATACCTAAGAGAAGTAAGGGTTCTAATATTATTATTATAAAAACCTCTAAGAAATACTTTATAGCCTAATATCTACTTATAAGGCTTAATCTAGACGTAGTATTAAGGGTAATAGTAAGAGTATAATTATTTATATAAATATAACTATAAAGATATAAATTAGAGGTAAGCTAATAATTAGTATTTATAATAATATAAACTATAGTTTATTTAGCTTACTTAGTTAATAATATAAGGCTATTTTAAGCTTAAATAAGGCCTAGATTATTATATTAATCTTACCTTAGTAGGGCTAGCCTTATAAGCGCTTACTATAGTCTTTTACTAGGGATATAGCTAGGCTAAGAGTTAATTTATTATCTAACTTATTTATCTAGTTAGAGTTATATTTAACTTTAATTTAATTATCTTTTATATAGGTAAGGTATACTTTAATAAGGTATATAAGGGGCTTAGCTCTAAATACCTTTTTATATTAGTCTATAGATAGGGTTACTAGTTATCTAATAGGGGGTACTTTATTATTAGTAGTAGTACCTATTAGTAGGGTATATTCCTTTTTTATATTATATTTATATATCTAACTATTATAAAGGTCCTTTTATTTCTAGGGGTAATTATTTTAAGGCTTACTATTATATCTATTATAGGGTTTATCTTCTTAATTAATATAATAATAGTTATAAGGGTATAAGGACTAGTCTTAGTGTTTATCTTTATAGTTATTAATAGAATTACTATCTTATTATTAGGAATAACTATTTCTATAGTTACTAAAATCGCTTTTATACTAAGGATAAGTATCCTAATAATTATTATTATTCTACTAGTAAGAGTAACTATCTTTAGAGGAATCCCTATCTTAAGGCTATCTTAATTCTCTATATAGTAAGTATAAGATTATCTAGGCTTAGGCCTTTATTACCTATTCTATTATATCTTATTAAGCTTCTTAGGCTCTCTTAGCTTTATAATAGTAAGTTAGTAACTTATAAGTAATAAAATCTACTATTAGATTATCTATAGAATTAACTAAAACTACTAGGCTTAGATTAAAATCTTAAAAAATATAATAAGCTATCTAGTCTTTATTTATATTACTAGCCTTATAGTAGAAGGCTTTCTTATAGTTAAGGTACTATTAAAGTATTAAGATATCTTTAATAGTAAAAGAATACTTAAGGCTATTTACTTCTTCTATAATTATACTATAGTTATACTTAAAGTATTCCTATAAGAGCTTAATCTATAAATCTAGGTCTCTACCTAGTTAAACTTTAGTAGATTCTAATAGGCTAATAAACTAGGTATAGCTATTAAACTCTTAGTTAGATAATAGGCTAAAGGCTATATTTTAAAAAATAATATTAGTACTTACCTAGCTAGTTATCTATTTAATCTAGTTAATATAAGAGATAATATTTATTTTCTTAGAGTTATATACTAGGACCTCTAGTTTAAATTATTAATAGAAACTAGGTAGGGGGGCCTCCTAGATATTATATCCTTATCTAGGTAAAATAGTAGGTGATTATAAATAAGAATAACTATCTATATAGTAGCTATAATAGGAGTGGTTTAAATAGTAGTAAGGTTAAGGATTATTATTAGTAATTAGTCTTATAAGAGACTCTAGGGGGTTATTAGTATTTAGGCTAGTTAAGAATTATTAAAATAATTCTATTATCTTAGCTAAGCTATTAAAAGGAGTCTAATTTATAATTAGGTCTTATAAGGTATAAGCCTTAAGCTATTATTATTCTTTTATTTTTATACTCTAAATAATAATAATAACTAACTTAACTTTTATATTATTAGCTTTTAGAAGGGGGTAAAGTTTATAATAAGTATTCTTAGCTACTTCCTATTTAGCTATCTAAATCTATATAGTATTATCTTTATAGTCTAAGCTAGTATATTATATAGGGGGTATAGTCTCTACTATTCTATTTTTATTAATTAGGTTATATAAGATAAAGATAAATAGTATTAGGGAAGGGGTATAGAGTAAAGAGGTATAGGATAATATCTTTATTTCTATACTAGTAGGGGATAATAATCTTAAATACTAGTATTAAAATAAGTCTAGTAAGGATAGTTATTCTAGTTCTTATATTTATAAAGATCTTAATAAGGTACCTCCTATTAATAGTTTATTAAATAAAAGAGAATCTAGTAATAAATTTATTATTATCTCTTTTATAGTAGAGTATCTTATAATATCTTCTATCTAGGGATATTATTATCTTTATTAGTTTTATTATTTTTCTTATTCTCTTATACTAAATAAAGGTATTTTATAATATAAGGATCTAAAGTATAGTTTAAGAAAATAATAGTATTTATATTAGTTAGAGAGGAGATTTTATTAACTAGTATTAGGGAAAAAATTTAATCTTAAAAGAGTAAAAGAAATTATAAATTATTAGTCTATAAGCTCTTTAAGAAGAAAGAGTAAAGGTTAATTAGTATAGTCTTTACTAGGAAGGGGTAGGGATTTTACTAAATCTAGTATTAAAAATAAGGGTATACCTTAAGATTATAATATAGTTTTAAATAAGGTAATTAGATTAGTTTTTCTAATAAAATAACCTTAATTATCTTTTAGTTACTTATTCTTCTTTAATTAGGGTTTTATTATAGATTATTATATATCTAGTAGTATTATTTAAATAAGGGGAGATAAGGGGTTAAAATAAGGTAAAAAAAAAAGGGGTTTTTAGGCTAATTAAAAAGGCTTAGAATAAGCTAATATATTCTTAACCTTCTAAGGACTAGATAGGAGGAATAAATCTAAGCTAAAAGGTAATAGTATTTAAGAATAGCTTATATCTAGAGTAATAAATATAGCTAGATCTTATTATTCTTATAATATATTATAATATAATAATATATTAGTAAGAGATAGAATTTTAGTAGAGGAGAGCTAGGCTTAATCCTAAAGGTTATTAATCTTTTTTTTTTAATAAGAAACTATTAAAAAAGGCTATATTAAGGCTTATAATATAGAGATAATAATTTTTTATAGTTAGAATTAATAAGAAATAGTAATTATTACTATATAGTGAATTAAGCGAGGGGGAGATAGAGTTACACTATAGGGCATAAGCTAAAGTAAAAACCTAGATAAATATATGTGTGTTTAAGAGAGAAGAGGCTATCTAGGGAGAAAGAAGGTGGCGGCTAATAAGGGGTCCTGGCTAGCTAAGTCAGCGAGCCAGGACGTGCCTGCCTGCTAACAGAGGTAGCTCACGACTAAGTCATCACAACTGGCATCCATCCGTTCATCTCGACACTAAATCTTATACGGCCGAAGAAGGTAGACCAATCCATTCCTCACTCTTTTAGGTCCAGGCGGCGTTACCGCACGATGCACAGTCGAGCGTAGGCGACCACGAGATTTGCTCTCGAGCTCATCTGCAATATTGACAAGCAGTGCGCCGTCGACAACGGGCACTGCTTGCCAGTCTTCAGTACGCTTTCCCTCCGAGTCGTAGACTGGTATCTGCGCCGTCACCTCTTCATACCACATCATCGTCATCAGGCCGAAATCCGTGTGCCATGGCTGGACAACGGCACCAGGTTCCTGCACCGGGGGCTTGTACACAAGCTTGAGGGCCGTGTCGCTAGCAACCGTTGGATCGTCACTTAGCTCGGGAAGCTCCACTTGAACGGCGTTACAGACCTCAGCCAGGACGGTCTGAATCGCACGGTTCAGAGCGTGGAGGGTGCTGGTGATGGATTCTTCGTGGGGTTTGAGGCTAGCGGGTAACGCCCACCGGCCCTGCTGATACTCATCTCGGGCTATCTGTTAGGGCGACAACAATTTTAGTAACGAGGACGGACGGATGCACGAGTTTTGGGTCAAGGTGAAGCTAACCTCATAGTATTCGAATGTTCTGGCTGCATGATATCTGAATCAGATCACGACCAAGTTACAAGTCAGCGAAGATTGCCCACTGTGGGAAGAGTTGCTGCGTATCAGGAGTAGGACTTTCCTACCCTCGCTCCATTCCCTCGCGAAGGCTTTGCTTCTTTTCTTCGCAATCAGAGGGCAGGTTGAAAAAGGCATTTCCAGCTCGGAGCAGATTCGGTATGCCCTCGTAGACGTCCCTCATCCTAGAATTCCCGAGGTCAAGGTAAAACATGCCCACAGATTCACACGCCTGAACGAGCTTCTGGATCTCTTTGGGGTCTTTGTTGGCCAAGGCATCGTAGTTGATTACCGCCAGAGATGCTTCTTTGTTGTTAGCAGTCATGGTAACCTCGGGACAAAGAAGGTTTGTTCAATGTTGAAGAAGAGAAGGAGAGAAGGCACGGGTGGAGGCGCATTATTTCCTGTGAGCGCCTGGCGGCGAAGAAGATAACAAAGAAGATGTGTAGCAGTAAAATGACAGGAGCTATACGCCGCTAAGAGTCAGCTAAACAGCGATAATCAGTTGCAATATTGCAATATATCTGCAGTGCTGCAGTAGTTTGTTTACAGCCCCCCATCCTTCGAAGCCAGTGGATCACTCACTCCTGCAGGAAGTGTTCTGTATGTCTTATTGCGGAAATTCGTGTATGCATATATGTTTCGACAAAGTTCGCTGAATTATAGCACTATGATTCTATGAAGCAGCCAAGACGTTCACTTGCGACCCAAGGGTGCCATGTATGTAAAGAGATGATCAGCACGCACTTGCATCAGTACGACGATACGCAATCGACTCCTAGGATGCCATCTTTTCCTGAGAGGGGTAAGATGCATTCCATGCCTTGTTAACATAGTATAACTGCCATTCTAGTTTAGGCTAGTATAGCACCTGTGCCCATTTCTTTCTGAGCTCTGCAAACAATGCCGATGTTTACTTGACCAGATGGCCCTACGAGCCAATCATTCAAGCAAACAGAAGCTCCGCTGTATTAATTCATGCTCGTCGTTTACTTTGACGTCGTTTACTTTGACGTCGTTTACTTTGACGTCGTTTACTTTGACGTCGTTGACTTTGACGTCGTTGTTTACTTTGGCGTCTTTTACTTTGGTGTTTCTCTTTGCGGCTTCAACTATTTTGGAACCACGTCTACTCATCTTTGGCGCTCAAGCAAGCCGTCCATTACGAAACCCGTACTCCTCTTGCCATCATGGCGCTATTCTCGTTCTTTGCTCTCTTCTCAGCCAGCCATATGCCACGCGTCACCGATTTGAATCTGTCCAGAGTTTCTGATGGCTTTTCGCACCTTCTCGCTGCTCTGCTCGTTATTCTCTTATTCCTAGGGATTCGACATTCGAGGTGGACCAAGACAGCGACTCCCATTACACCCGTCTGTAAGACTGCTGCACAGGATCACAGCCAAGCCAAAAAGGCAACGCCCGGTGTCACGCACCGCAAATCGACCGAACGGTATAGAAGAATGTTCTTCCAGCTTCAGAACCTTGAAGACTACCCAGAGGTACTGGAACCAGCTCGCGAAGAACTCTTGGCCATGTTTTCTCACGCACTCTCAGTCGCGCTGACGGAGCCAGAGTACCGCAATGGCAGCAGCATCCTCAGCCTCGAAAACTACAGCGCCGAAGCAATGCTGCTGTTCCTCCGGGATGCACATGAGAAAACTCTGTCAGGATGGTCCAACTACCTGGAGCGCCGGAAGCAGGGACAAGGCCCCGAACTATTTGCGACTGCTGAACAGGCCAAAGACTGGCTGGTTCAGCAAGCTCCTGTAAAGTTTGTCGACGGCGCATGGCTTGGCCATGTACACAAACTTACTACACCGTTCCCTTTCCGCAGCGTTACAAAGCATGCCTGGCAGGTATTGTCAGAGGAACTCGGCGACGGTGACCCTGACAAACATCATGTCACTCTTTACCGCAAGCTGCTGGAGAGCATTGGACGTCCCTTGCCCAGTGGCCACAGCGCTGATTTCATACAGGCCAGCGAGTGGAAGCGAGGCGAGAACCATGGCATCTGGGAAGCTGCAGTGGGTCAGTTGGCCATTTCGCTCTTTCCTAATGAGTTTCTTCCTGAAATTCTCGGCTTCAATATGCACTATGAGGAGGTTCGACTCGACACAATGAAGGTGGCGCATGAGCTTACGCATTACGGTATCGACCCTTACTATTTCCTCATCCACATTAGCATAGATAATGCCGATTCAGGACACACGGCAATGGCGTCTCACGCTGTTGTGCAATATCTCGACGTGATGCGAGCAATGGAGGGTGAAGCGGCTGTGGGCCATGCATGGAAGCGTATTCAGGTTGGACACGTCTTGTCGCAGACCTTGGGATGTTATCCTTGTTCTTCAACTGCTAAATTGGGCCCTGGAAGCCTGGAAGTGTTGCCAAGTGCACTTGGCACCCAAGTTCTGGCCATTTTCAGAACCAAGGCTTCGGTATCGCGCGGCATACATTCGCGGAGCAGGGCCCGGATAGGGCCCTATGCTTTACATGAATGGCTCGAAGAGACAATGCGAATAGAGGCCAATGATTTAGATCTCTTGACGGCCCTCAGCCGGGCAAAGCCGTGGGTGGTTGCTGGGAACAGCAGAAAGAGCCTACTCGTACGAGAGCTGTCATGGGGGGGACGCATGTTCGGCGCCTTTACAAAAAATGAGGTAACAACGATTTGTCGATGGATCGACGCCATGAGACCTGAAAGCGAGTCCCTTTTATACTGGGAGTTTACGCAGAGGCAGCCAGTAACTCCCCGGGAAGCGGTGGCAGAGCTCCAAGACCCGGCTTCTCATCACCCGTATGTGCCAGCTGGTAATGCGGCCAGCATACTCCATGCTTTTAACTCGTACATGACAACAAACGCGTGCCAGGGATTTGATCTCAAGGCTTGGGATGCGTTGACAAAACACCCATCTTTAAACACAATGTCCTGCGATCGACTCCCGGACATCATAGCACTCTGGTTTGCGCATATCAGCCTTTTGGAGAATACGATAAATACACCTTCACGAACCGCGGACCCTGTTTATCTAAGCATTTTACGCCTTCTGCGAGCACAAGCGGGGTTTGGTATAGAATCTGACATTGTCGCGGGCATGGACGAGGTGCGGCGGGACTTTTGCACCAGCCTGGTCGATATTGGGCTGGAGCTTACCGAGAAGCTTTCCCGGGTTGCTATCAGTGCCAAACCGCAGACACTAAAGCAGGTATTTCTGTTGGTCGCTAGTCATGGTCAGCGCTGGGAGAGCTTTCAGTTTGCCAATGACATGCTGCAGTGGAGCGCGCGGCCGAGTGCGAATCTGGGGTTTCTCCTGGGTCTTGCATTGGCCTTTGTGGAGTTTAAGCATGCCGTTGGGAGAGCTCCCGATCTTCTGGGTACCAGAAGTCGTCTTTTGTTGGAGGCTATACTGGCGAGAGAAAAGAGGTGTCTGGAGGAGTGCGCTCGGCAGCTGCAGAGGACAGATGATGCTCTGTATAAAGATTTATTACGGGGAAACTACCTGGCAATATCGATCTTGCCAAACTGTATATAGCAGCGGACGTCGAGACGCAATCATGATAAAACTAGCAAAATAAGAAAAATCCTGACAGCTAGTTGCCGATAAAGCAAAGGGCGGCGCTGTCTAAAATTGACTTTCAACACCCCTCGATGAATACAATGCAAGTCTCCTCTAACGGTGTAGACGCTACGTGTTTATGCATATACTATATTCGCAGCGATATGTTATATATCTGCAGTTATATGTTATATATCTGCAGCTATATGCTATACATATGCAGCCATATGCTATACATCTGCAGCCATAAGTTATACATATACAGTCCTATAGTGTACGTGACCGTACAGAATACATATGCAGCCGTGTCATATACGGGTTAAAATAGGTGGCATTAAAGTGGCCTATCTCTACGGCATCACTAGGCATATACGGTAGATAGCTAAACACATCCTACATACAGCCAATGCGGGGCAGGGTAATACCTCCGATATAAGGCAATTACAGATTAAAGTTCGCGGGCACCAACAAAAAAGCGAACCATAGGATGAGATACACACTTTTGTGTCATCATTGTGAGCGTGGTGCTCACGCCGAATTGCACGCCAACGCGAAGCCAGCCGCCTTGCCTGCGTGTAGAGAGTATCACCAAGGAAGGAGACCAGCATGAGGACAATGTAGGGCTAGGTAGAGACAAAACTGTAAATTTTGCTGTTGTTTCGGGTACCAGAGAAGTATATGCTGGTACTTTAACCAAGAGGAGAACAGAAAAGCTAGAGAGTAATATGCTTTGGGTTGATCTATTTATCAACCTCTCCTGAGCGGGGTGGCTTGACTGCAACATATATTCACGCTTCATTCCGTTCCTGCAAATACTCAACACACCTCCATCGAAGATCTCATGACTGTAAAACAATCCCCAAAATGGCACTGGATATAAAGACTTTATCTCTCTCCTTGGCGTCAAATTCCAAAGAAACCATTCTCCCAAACCCGGACACAAGCGGGGAGATGCTACTGGCACAGAGCGACAATGTGGGATCCAAGAACAATGCAAATGCAGACAAGGCAGAGTGCTTCATCAAGCTGGCGTGGACAGATAGCAGCGAGTCGTCCAACGACTTCCGATCCGATATTTTCACAAGGCCAACATTGCCCATGCTAGAGTCCATTGTCTACACGACACTCGGAGATTGCACGGCAGACGAGGACAAGACCACTGTTTCTTTCCAGGAATACGTTGCCAACCTGGTAGGCCATGAGTCTGCATTGCTAGTCATGTCCGGCACCATGGGGAACCAAGTCGCACTTCGAACCATATTGCGCAGTCCGCCTCATGCCATCCTCGCCGACCATCGAGCACACATTGCCACGCTTGAAGGTGGCGGTGCTGCGAGCATCTGTGGAGCCATGGTAAAGGCCATTGTTCCCTCTAACGGGCATCATCTCACTCTAGACGACATTAAAGAGCAGAGTATACTGAGGGAGACGGTATTTGACTGCCCTACCAGAGTCATCAGCCTAGAAAACACCCTCTCCGGTACCATCATGCCCTTTGCGGACATGCGAGCCATTGCCGCCTGGGCACGCGCCCAGAGTCCGGCCATTCACATGCATCTCGATGGCGCTCGCCTCTGGGAAGCGGCCGCTGCTGGGGCCTGCACGCTGAGCGAAGCCGGGGAGTGCTTTGACAGCATACAGCTGTGCCTGACAAAGGGCCTTGGAGCGCCGCTCGGCAGCGTCCTCACGGGAAGCTCCGCATTCATCAAGCGAGCGAAATGGAGCCGCCACCTGCTCGGTGGTGGCATTCGCTCCTCGGGCATCATCGCCGCGCCTGCACGCGTAGCAATTAACGATGTGTTCTTGGCGGGCAAGTTGAGCTGGGCGCACGAAAAGGCGAGACGGGCGACGGACGTCTGGCTCAGCCTGGGCGGAAAGGTGAGGCTGCCCACCGAGACGAACATGGTGTGGTTGGATCTTGCAGCGTCTGGTGTCGACCGTGATGAGTTTTATGCAGTAGGTCGCGATCTAAACCTTAAGATTTCTAATAGCTTGTTTGTTGGGCGGCTTATATTTCATTACCAAGTTAGTGATGCTGCGCTTGCCAGACTCTGCGAGCTCTTCAGGATTGTTCTCAAAGGTCGAGCGGATCAAGCTACCAATAATACGCAATGATATCTAGTTACTGAAAAGGAAATAACTCACTACGTATAGTACCTTTATTTATACCTAAAAGAAAGGCAAAATAAGGTACTACTCCAAACGGGCTTATTTATATATTTATACCCTATAAAATCGCTCTATTCCTTAGCTTCTTGCACATGTCTACACAGAGCGCATTGTCAGCGAATCTACATACAGTTCTGCACAAGTATAGTGCAGTAAAGATGGAGCAAATTTCTCCGTATGGCACCACCAGCTAGCCACTGCTGCGGTGCTATTCCCATTATCCCTTTATATCAATACTGCTCATCTGTCAAAGGACGCAGAATGGTGCAATAATACTGCTGTCAAGGGCAAAGAAATGCTACCACCTGCAAGCTGTACATCCTACTGTTAACGGCATTGAGACATGGCTGGGTTGTGGAATAGAGGTTGCGAAAACATCTGTTGTCTCAACTCAGCTGCGAGTGCCCAGGTCGCGGGCGTGTCTGGCACCATGCTAACGTTGGTTAGTACTTAGTAGAAGAGGCGGCGGACGGGCTGTCACGTAGCCATGCCACCCTGAAATTCGTCCGGGATCGGCCCGTGTGGACAGCGAGATGGCTGTTCTGGTGCTGTAAATATGAGCGACAACTCACTAATGCAAGCCATCATCATCTGTGACAAGGGCTCTCTTCACGACATCTTGTGACGTGGCATACTCGCCAATGTTTTACTCGGCTGGTCAAGTCCCAGCTGCTGCTGCTAGTTGGAATTCATGAAATGCTGATACGCTTTCCAGCGGCGAGCCATGCCGCTCACTACTTCATCTTCCATCTTCAGCCTAGCTTTGATTCTCTGACTGACTACATTATGAGCCGTCGCAAAGTCGACGCCAGCCCTGCGCTGTCGGTTTCAAAGCCAGTTCCCGCTACCCACGCGTCGCAGGTGTGCGAGGATTTCATGCGTTCCGAGTCGAGGAAGCCGCATTGGACGGCGTATCTGTGGGATACGCTGGACAAGTCACCGGAAGAACGTCGATTTTTATTCAAGCTCGATGCCGCTATTCTCACCGTAGCGTCGTTGGGATACTTTATCAAAAATTTGGATCAAATCAACATAAATAATGCTTTTGTCTCCGGCATGAAAGAAGACTTGGTTCTCAACGGAAACCAGCTCAATTATATGCAAACTTGCTGGACAGTGGGCTACGTTATTGGGCAAATCCCGAGGCAAGTACAAGTCAAGCAATGCATTTTTTTTTTTTGGCGGCCGAATTAGTGTTGACCATGGTATCGTCTTGTAGTAATCTTCTTTTGACACGGATCCGACCTTCATTGTGGATTCCCTCATGTGAAGTTATATGGTCCGTCTTGACGATCATCATGGCCAAGTGCAGCAACGCGCAGCAGATATACGTGTTACGGTTCTTTATCGGCCTCGCAGAGAGCACCTTTTACCCAGGGATGCAGTACATTATCGGATCTTGGTATCAAAAGAGCGAGCTTGGCAAGCGATCGTGCATATTCCACGCAAGCAGTGCCATTGGCAGCATGTTCTCCGCCTATCTCATGGCCGCTGTCTACCATCTTGACGGCGTGCACGGGTTCAAGGGCTGGCAGTGGCTGTTTATCATCAATACCGTCATATCACTACCTATTGCAATTTCTGGCTTCTTTTTCCTGCCCGACGTGCCAGAGATCACGCGGGTCTGGTACTTTACCCCCGGCGACATCTTGCTGGCTCAGAAACGCATGGAAGCTGACGGGCGTGCGAATCGTGCGCCCTATACCAAAGACAAGGTCAAGAAGATTGTTTCCAGCTGGCACATTTATTTTTTAACCTTGCTATACATTCTATTCCTGAATGGCGGTGGAGTGTCCGGACAGCCAGCATTTGCCATCTGGCTCAAGCAACAGGGCTACAGCATACCACAGGTTAATGCCTATCCTACATTGACGACGGTTGTCCAGATTGTCACCACCATCATCTACGCATGGACTTCGGATACTATTCTAAAAGGCGAGCGATGGCCACCCATCATCTTTTCTGGCATCATGATTCTCATTGTCAACACGAGCCTCGCGATATGGAACATCCCAATTGCCTGGAAATGGGCGTGCTTTATACTAGCTGGCTGTTCTAGCGGAATAAGCGGACTAATTTATGCGTGGATGCACGAGATTTGCGCCCAGGACAACGAGGAGCGAGCACTGGTGGCGGCTTCAATGAACGAGATGGCGCATGTGTTCCAGGCATGGCTTCCGCTGCTGATTTGGCAGCAAATCGAAGCGCCCGAGTACCGAAAAGGATACTTGGCTTCTATAGGGATCGCGATAGCCATGATGGCCACTGCCTTGACTATTCGAAATTTGCAGCGAATCGAAGTAGCCTCGCGACGACCGACGCTACCCGAGTCAATCGATACTCAGGCTTCCAGAGATGGACTATAGTGCACGGAACAGTCAATTGGTAGCTGTTCGATGAATACTTGACAAGATCGGAGATCGGATTGTGAAGATCAATGCCATTAGCCACTATAATACAACCGAGTCTCAATCTAGCTCTCGGCAATCGACCTCAAGCGTGGCAACTTCATTCGAACAACCAGGAACCCAGAAATAATCGCTGCAATGATACAGGATCCAAATGCTAGCCGTAGTGCAGCGTCGTAACTTTGCACCACTTGCTCCCGATACGGTTGCTCCAGCTCTGCGATTTTGTGGACTGATGTTCGCGCAAGTGTAATGACGTCGTCTCGACGTGGTCCACGAACAAAAATGTCGAGATAATACAAGAGTGCATTCTGAACTACGACGCTGCTGAGCGCAACGCCCAAGACAGTGCCCAGGCTGCGCCAAATGGCAAGAGCGCCCATGACGACAGCCTGCTCATCACTCGTAGACGTAGCCAAGACTGCTACAGCCGTGGTCGTAAACTGTAGCCCATTTGCCAGAGCGTATGGAACCAGGGCAAGCAAGAATACAGTGGCAGAGTATCTTGGCTGCATGCCTACGAGACATGCAATGCTAGACGGATAAAGCACTGCAGCGTAGACAAGGGGCCATTGTAGCCTGCGCGTCATGGTGATCAAGATTCCAGCCAAAGCACCTGCTGCAGATGTCAAGATGGCAAGGAGCATTAGTTGGAAGCCAGACGAAGTCGCGCTGATTAAAAGCACGGCTTGGAAATATAGCGGCCTAAACTCACGGCGCCGGGATTAGTCTGAGTGTATTGAAGGCGTTGCTAGGAGAAATAGCGGAAAAGAAAAAAGGAAAGGGGGCCATGCTTACGCGTTGAAGAGGATGGCATTCGAGATGACAGCGCCCAAACAGTTGGAGAGAATCAGGTTCGCGTGGGGCTTGACAGTAACGAATTTGAGCGGCATGATGGGCTTTGTCGCTCGCGACTCAGTCAGCAGAAAAGCCGGGAAAGCTATTGTAAATAGCATCAAGGCAGTAATGACGAATGGATGAGTCCCTTTGTAAATGAAGTTGTTAGTCTAGAAAACCCTGTGCCCATATCCAGCCGCTATCGTCACCTCTTTCATGGAAGAAGAGAAAAAGTCACTTACAAGGAAGGATATTGCCACCGAGATTCAAGCCAAGAATGAGCATTGATACAGCCAGGGTAACCAACAGGGCACCCAGCGCGTCAAATCCTCTAATCACCTGGCTGAGAGATTCTCTCTCCCCAAGTACGCCCAAGCCATCTGGGATCGTCATCGACAAAACCACCAAGCATGCCAGGAGAGGGGGAACCTGCGTGCCAAATGCCCATCTCCAGCCTATGGTCTCGGCAAAGGTACCGCCAAAAGTAGCCCCCAGCCCAGAGCCGAGGCCAACTACAATGTTGATGTATGATAGGTAGGTACTTCGGGACCTGTTTATCATCGTCAGTGCTGCAAACACAGCTAGGGGATTGGGGAAGCGCAGGGGATAAGCCTCGATGCAACGAAACCATTCAAATAGTCCACTCTTGGCACAGCGGAGATACATACTCGACGGGGATCATGTCGCTCATGGTGATGCTTCCCATTAGCATGGTGCCTCCAGCACCTACTCCGCACAGGGCCCTGGCGGCAATGAGGCTCTCTATGCTTGTTGCCAGTGCACACCATAGCGTAGCCGCGGAAAAGGTGGCCAGTGCGCCGAGAAAGAGCGGCTTCCTGCCGACTGCATCCGAGAGGCGGCCAAGGAATGGCTGTGAGACGGTCGACATGAGCATGAATGCCGTCGAGAGCCACGATGCCAACTGGGATGCGCCAAAGTATGATGTTATCACGGGGTGCGAGGACACCATGATGGTGGTATCGAAGAAGTAGAGAAACTGTGTCATTAGTATTTGCGAGAATATGGCCCAGAACCGCGCCGTTGACAAGCCGCCTAGGAATCTCGACGGCTCATTATTCGTCCGATGGTAGACGGGCTGGGACGGTTGGTGCGTCGGGGTGCCGCCGCATGGCTGCACAAGGGGCGTCGTCTCGCTTGGAGCTGGTTTGGCAGGCTTGTTCATCCTGATTCTGTTGTTCCAATCGGAAACTCGAGGAAAAGGTGAAAGCTTCGCATGCCAATCTTCGATGGATGTTGCCATGTGTCTGACAGCTAGCGCATCGCTTGGAAAGGAGCTGCCGTCAAGCACGAACGAATATATATATATTGTTACCGTGTTTACCAATTACTCTCTTGCTAAGTAACAAGCGAAATAGCGACACCTCATCAGAAATGTCTCGCCGTCCGCATCAGCACGTTTTGAACTCTCCTCAGCAATTGACTGCTCTCACCGTAGCGAGGAATCCAATTCTGATAATATGGCACTTTGTGTTTCAATCTGAAGTGCTTAGTGAAATTTAATCAGACATTGTCTTGCTTCTTTGTTTTTGGCGAGTAAGACAGTAACTCAAACTCTTGTCAACTTGGCGAGCTGGAGTCCCATGTTTTTTCATTAGTTCCAAAAGACCAGGCATGCGCTGGCAACAAGTCTTGGCATATACCTACGGTCGCACGAGTTGAAAAGGACCATGACACCGGTGTACGGCAACTATGATCTACGTGCTCGCAATCTGGTCACTGTAGACTGTAGCCTCAAAGAATCTCGCGGGTATCTAGCTGATACCTTGAGCCGATTCGCCATTACCAGGAGGAATCCATTTCCGCACTACACTCTCGATATATGACAGAGGTATATCTGAGCTCACGGCATCAGGAATTGCATGGTTTATGCGAATGATATGATCGTCTCTGGACTTTCCAATCGCTGTCCGCTAATGGCTAATGTACACGAGTACCGCCACAATCCTGTGTATTTGAGCAGGATTCGCCGGCTCGCCGTCGGACGCTGGCCCCCATAACTAGGCCTGCATGGTCTCTTTGGTGAAATGGACCGGCACTTGGTCAATGACATGGAGCTCCGCTTCGTCTTCAGGTTGCCCAGACCCCGTCAACGTCGGACCCTCTGGCGATGCTGGCACCGCCCTGCGCAGCGATGAACCAATAGCCTATCTTCAAGACTAGTAATTGTTATTCTATTTTACCTCGTAACATATCAGTTTCTAATGGTGTTTTATGGGGTTTATCACACGTACTATTTATTCACAATCCGCCACGCTACGGTGGCCTCCACGACTTATATATAGCAATATGAAGTGGTGGGTGCGTGGCACGTGTATATACGCATAGCTCATAGCTTGCGGCCCTGTAGCCTCTGCTCTTAATAAGGCTGCGTGTCCGGCTTTTTCAGCATGATTCTCGTTACCCCGCGAATAAGTGAATCAAGCGACCGACCGTCTCCGGCTTCCATGTCTGTAAGGAGCACTCCTACTTCTCAAGACAAAACCCAAGCGTATCTTAGCCATGATGTGTGCTACATACACTTAATTCTTGGCTTGTGGATGCGACTTTTGTTGCAATATAAGGGGGTATAGACGCTGCAGAAGATGTGGCGCGTCCATTTTTTGAGCGTATAACTCAACAACTTTGGCCTACGGGGTTCTACAAATGGCTGTGACGGGAATTGCGCTGACGCTCCTTACGATGAGACCAGGGATTTTACCTCGCGATAAACACTCGTATATTAGCCCGCTTACTAGTCCAGATGAGAGTGCCTCAGATACGTCTGAGGAATGCTTTTTCGCTGCTCGCGACAACTTCTATTAATTTTGGTGGCGCATGACGCTGGTCACGAGATCTACATTACTGAACAGTCTTACCTCAATCACAGTACAAAATATATTACACCTGACATTGTAAAGTCCAATTGAGGCCTCAATGGCTGTCCAAGATTTTTCTTCAACCAAGGAGTGTATCTAGCTTTCTGCATGAAAACATCGGCTTTGCTCGCTCTAGAAACTGGAAGTCACCCACGGGACATTACTAGTGGAAAGCTAGCAGGCTATGACCAGGTGTCACGCCAAAGAACACAAACGCCTGTTCTTTGACGTACAGGCTACAGCTATTGTCCCTCATATGTGACACCAGGTATTAGTCGGTGATGGAAAGGCTTTAGTAGATCGAATAATAGGAAATAATTAACGGGAATATTGGAGTTCGACTTTGGGTCTTCGGTCCGCACGTTCCAGTCTTTATTGTCCGTACTGTAGATCCAAATGCCCGTGCTCTCGTACGTAGATTTTATCCTGGGTCTCGCATCGTAGATCCCGTTTCTTGGGTCTCGCACGGTCGCGCGCCGTACCGTACCGCTAGCCCGCTCTTGACTCGGTAATTGCCTAATTGTGTCTGTGTTTTGTTAACGGTGAGGCGCGTAGTCTGCGGCAAGAACTGCATCGATTCTATAACAAGCAGCAATTCCTCATCTCGAGAGAGCCAAATTATTGCATAGAGTCACGTGTGCGCGAGTCCTGTATCTCGTGCAACAGCGCACGTGATTTGATGACGCAAGCAAACGCAATTCGCTCCCAACACCTGGAACCGTTTTATCCACCATGACCTCGCGCGATATACCCCAGCAAGAGCCTGCCAAAGCTTCGCCCAAGCAAGAAGCTGGACGATACTTGATCAGGCTCCGGAGAAAGGACAAAAACTTCGACCACATTTACGCGACTGATACGCTCATCAGTAAAGGAAAACCTCGATTCCGAGAACATTATACATATCGCCACCTCCTTGACAGAAGATCGTGTCCATATCGTCGTTGACTACAATAACCCATGCCATGAGGCGGTGCAGGTACATGCGTTCAAAGGCAGGAAGCTGAAGAGGGTCAATTTCCCACCCGGTTTAGAAAACTACTTACACGAACGGACCGCAAACTGGAAAACACGTCGGAGTCAGGGCAATCATTTTCCAATCATAGATTAGGTTAGTTTCGAGTCAAAACTAGTATTGGACCTGTCTAACGATCGTCATGGCAGATATTCCCTGTCGGATCGACCGATCCTCGCGCGCCTCACAACCTAATCCGTACGACTGGCAGTGCAGTCAGTCCAATTCCTGCTCGCGTCTAGAAAGAGGAGAGTTGACCGAGCAGGTGCTTAAACGTGGCACCTCCGCCATCCGCCTCAAGCGAATTGAGATGACTGAGCCTTGAGCCAAGGGCTAGCTGCCTATCCCTAGGGGTAAAGATGCGAATTAGAGGGAGGTACCTCCATGTCGAACGGCTCTGCTCTCGGCACACTGAACAGCGGTCGGGAGCCAGTCGCTCTCCATGGGTCGCCAGTTGCAGAACAGTTGTGCGGCGCGTCTGGGTGCTTGCTGTCAAAGGGAGCAGGAGCAACGTGCTGGACGAGGGGCTATGATGCCAGGACAGAGGATCAGGGCAATGGCAGCAATGGAAATAAGATTGTTCTGTCTCCTGATGGCATCTCAGAACCTAGATCTAAGATGCTGTAGAAGCGAGGGCCGGCGTGGCGTCCAAAAGCACCGGCGAGTCGCTAGTTCAGCCCTGATCCCATAAGACGATGGACTGCCGCACCTTGGTCCTACCGCGGCCCTCCCAGTATATTGTCCCTACATGCTCCAAGGCCGCAGCCCCAGTGCATTGTTCACTAGTTAGTAGATCGACTCCCCACACAGTTGTTCTCCAAGCTTTATTTACTGGTAGTGGCTGGCTTTGAAAGCCCGCTTATAAAGACTAGGTTGTATGACGTCGCTAACGCTACGCTCCACGACAGCTCCCGTGTCGATGGGCTGGGGCTGAGTTTCCTGGAATTTTTTCAAGCGTATGCCATCGGGCCTTTTCTAACGACGATGCCATCAGAGATCACTCGTTCATCCGCCCCTCTCAGGCCCCCCCTTGCAAGCAGCATTTCTTGGCTCCTTTCCAAGCAAGAAGCTTGTTGGATCACGCAACCTCGTCCGGGTGCTCAATCGCAAAGTCCGCCAGTGCGGACACGTTCGGCCAAAGAAGCCCTGCGCACCCTATCACAGTCGTCGAATTTGTAGCGCTTCAACGGTTCGGACAGGCTGGCTGTCCGAACATTGACTGTTGCGGGCGCCGTCCCCCGCCTTGCCCCGTGTAAGCCTCGGAGCGCGAATGTCCGCGAGGTGGCATGTGCCCACCATCATGCCCCGGCACCCGCAAACATTCAGGCAGCCTCACTGAAGGCGGCAAGACCTTTTGAAATGGGACGAGTCATCTTGGCACTATATTGGCTCGGGCGACAGTCGGTTTCGTGCTGTCGGACACGCTTGTCAGCTCTAGTGCATGTCATACGGGTTCGTCGGGGAGCGATCGGGGAACCCAGAGTTTGGTCAGTCGAACCTCAGTGTGATATATAGCACAAGCTATATCAGTGCTTATATTTATACAATGGTACATGTGCATCTTGATTTGACGTAGAAACTATCTTGACTATCAATTAACTTCCTATCATGGAGAACCGGTCTCTACTCTCTTCAACTGCGGCGGGCACTTTTGCCAAGCAGAATGCTGCTGCAAGCACAACCCTAGCACTGCTTTTTGCACTTTTACTCGTCAGATCCTCGTCGAGTTTTTAGCCTCGGAAAACATGTACTGATAGCCACCCAAGGTTGCCCTTTTGAGGCTGCGGAAGCCAATCTCACGGATTCCCGGTCCTTGGTATTCCCAGTGGACTGGCCTTGTTCTCAGGTATCACTGGGTCAGAGGCCAAAAAAATACATACGTACATGCTTTGCACGGAAAATATGGTACGGGAATAAACCTGCAGCCACCCAACGTCAATCGCGCTCCAAGTTGCCCCAACTAACCAGCGATGCAGGCCGCATCGTTCGCGTAGGCCCGGACGAGGTCTCCGTCTGCGACATTGACGCAGTCAAGACCATATACTCGGCCAAGGAAACCTTCCGCAAGACGCCATGGTACATGGAATTCGTTGCCGGTGTCGAAAACATTTTCAGCACAACCGACATTGGCTTCCATCGCCAGTCGCGCCGCTTGCTTACCGCGCCCATGGCGGATTCTGCGATCCAAGAGCTGGCGCCGCGCGTCGGAGGCCACGTCGACTTTGCCATTCAGCAGATGAAGGCTGAAAGCCAGACGCGCAAGGCCGTCGATGTATGGAAGTGGTGGCTCTTTATGACGACGGATATCATTGTCGAGTTTACCTTTGGCGAATCGTTCCACATGCTCCAGCGCGGCGAGGTACAGCACACACACACACTACGTGAACTGTTTTAGCCAGGGCGACCTGAGCTGACAATAGTCTTGTGGTACAGGAAAACGAATACAGCTACTTTTTGAAGAACACGGGCATGTTTGGTATTTACCGATCAGTCTCACCACTCATGACCAGCCTCAAGTCGTGGCTGCCGCTGAAGAGCAGCAAGATGGCGGCCAAGGCCATTGTCACCATGTACAAGGCTTCTGAAGACGGCATCGCCATCCACCAAAAGATGATTGAGGAGAACGGTGCCGAAAACGTGCAAAGGACCTTCTTCACCACGCTCTTTGACGCGCAAAGAAACGGCACAGCCGTCTCGCCCACGAGGCTCATCGGCGACGGGCAGGCCTTTATCATTGCCGGCAGCGACACGACGGCCAACACTCTCACGTACGTGGTCTGGGTGGTGAGCAAGAACCCGTTTATGAGGGATGCCCTCGTCGCAGAGCTGCAGGCGCTGCCGTCCGATTACACGGATGCGGACCTGCGCCGGTGCAGTCTCCTCGGCCGCATCATCAAGGAGACGCTCCGCGTGCACGCCGTCGTGCCCGAGGGCTTGCCGCGCATGGTGCCCCCCGGCGGCGCCGAGCTGTGCGGCTTCCGCCTCGACGCCGGCACGGTGGTCAGCGCCCAGTCGTACAGCATGCACCGGGACCCGGCCGTCTTTGAGCGGCCCGACGAGTTTGACCCGTCTCGCTGGGTCGAGCCCACCAAGGAAATGGGAAATGCCCTCATGTCCTTTGGACGTGGTTCTCGAGGTGAGAGCAGTTTTTTTTTTTTTTGTTCAATTCTTTGGATATCTGTGTGGGAGCTTTCGGTTAATCTTTTCTTGTCATGGGCGGGCAGTTTGTATTGGCCAGCATCTTGCCCAGACGGAGCTTCGTATGGGCATTGCACGGTTCTTCCTTACGTTTCCGAATGCGCGCGCTTCCACACGAGAGGGCATGTCTGACGACGACATGGTTGAATCTTGCTATTTCATCATGTCACCAAAGGGCCACCGCTGCCTCATTGAAGTTGACCAAGTAAAGCACAGCTGAAAGCGATGACGAGAGATGAACATAATAGTTGGGTTCCACTGTTTCAAACACAAACCTCGCAAATTCTTTTTTTTAAAGCTGATGATGTCGTAATACTTTATCGCAGCGTCTTGGATACCCCGTTAATATCATCAATGAGTACATGCCCGCTTGTTGCGGGGGCCTCGACATTCGATTTGTTTGTTTATTTTTATTTACCTCCCTTCTTGGAGCTGAAAACCTTGTAGGATATGGTCTTTTCTTTTCCGCTTTGAAAAAAAGAGTGTCTCTTACAGTTCTGTGTCGAAACGCTTCCCGTGTTGTTCCCCTCTGCGACGTCTCACAGGCGACAATGGCACTCGTACATTTTCCGTGTCGTGGCTTATTCTCAGAATTACAGTGAAACATTTACAGTGATACCTAGCACTAATTTCGTCCCGAAGTCGTGGTCTTGGTAAAGAGGCGGCAGCACGATTCTGGTCCTACAGACGGCCGTCGTTTCTCTGCACGCAGACTCAAGGCCTCCCTGCACCGAGACTCCAACGACAAAGGGCCATCATCCTCTTTTTTTCTGCGATTAAAATACATCATGGTTCTGGAAAGGTTGGGGTCAAGAGTGGACAGCGTAGTCTGCATGGTGCCAGCGCATATACCCGCGGGCGGCAACTCCCGCGTAGATCTTGTGTGCAACACTCATTATTTAGATGAAACCTTGCTTCAACAAAGGAAGACCAGAAGAGAAGAGCAAAGAAAAAAAAATCCAAACTAATAGACAACCAGAGATGTTTATTCTCCTCCATATCTCTTACAACTACGCCACCTCCAACGTTATGGGGTCCAAGCTCGGTTTCTAGCTGTGTGTATCTACGACAAGCGGTGCCAGCCCGGGTACTAATATTCTGATAGTAATCTCGTTTAAAACAACCACCTTTACTAATTACCAGATAAGCCGCATATTAGTTTAAACGACAAGAAACATGTGCAAAAAGCTCTTCACGTCGACGGGCTTTGAAACGACGCAGTGCCTGCTCGACGACTGCGCGGGCTGCTACGGGCTGCGGTACCATCCCCCAGCGCGTGTGCCTCGGCGACATTTTGAAATTCGAGTCTTTTTTTTTGTAATTCTTCTCTTCCGATGGTGATTGTTTATGACAGTAGCTCAAGTGACTACGTCAGCTTCCGTCTAAGCCCCGTTCGCCTATTGCCTAACTGAGGCGCGCCTGTCATTATCAGGGAGCCAATTGGCCTATAAAAATGCTTTACTTCTGACCACTGTCGTTTTGAAGCTGTCCCGTAATAAAATAGTCTCCTGTTTGCCCACCCCGTAGCTGGACCCTCCAGCCTGCTAATAATAAGCCTTGCTGCCGACGCCCAGTCGCCCCGACCCCGGTGCCCGCACCAATGACGACATCTCCGGAGCCCTCCCGCATCGCCATGGCCCAAGCTTTAAATAGTACAAACTAGATCTAGTCTGAAAACCAATCTCGACATTTGGCATCGCAAAAGAAGACACACCCACAACCCAAGATGAAAGACGACAATTTGCCCCCATACGAGACCCCGGCGCCCGCCGCGCCGCCGTACGAAGCCCAGTCTCACGACGGCGACGACGACGACGACGACAACGCCACTGTCGAGCCGACCATCTTCATCCTCGCCGGCCAGGCCGTCCACGCCGAGACGACTGACGGCCCACCCGCCTACGAGCTGTCCCGCGCCGTCGCCACGCTCACCAAGGCGACCGAAAAGGTTGAATTCGAGCGTCTCGACCAGATCCCTAGCGCGGCGGCCCCAGCCGATGACTCCAGCGCGCCGCCGAGAATCCGCCACCGCCGCCGCCGCCGCCGCCGGCACCTGTACGACCTGCGACGCACGCCCAAGCAGCCTCGCACCGGCTTGGCCCGCTCGCGCGCGCGCTCCGACGCGCCCGAGTACTACCTGCACAGCCAGTCCTCGCGGCGGCGGCGGACGCTCGGCCACATCGGACTGGCCAAGGCCCGGTCCGGCGGCTGGGCCGCGGGTTTCCGTGCGGTGCCCGTGCACGTGGCGACGGCGACGAGCCGGGCGGCGCGCTTCGCCGACGCTGCGCCACTGTTTGCGCTGCGCAGGGAGGGGGGCCGCTCGCGCTGGGTCGCGGCCGACGGGGAGGAGACGCTGGCGATTGAGGACGCCGCGGATCGGCAGCGCAGGCTCATCCTGACGAGGGCGCTGCCGCGCAAGGAGGCGGACGCGCTGGTGGCGCTGTGGTGCGCTAGCATATGGCAGGAAGCGGCCGTGAGAGCGGAACAAGAGCTCAGGGGGGTCAAGGACAGTAAGTTTTGTCTGGGAGTTATCAAGGTGGTGTGGTTGCTAATGTGACGTTAGGCTCCTTTATACGGACGATGGATACAGGACGGAAAATGTATTTTGGAAAGGATATATATTAGGGAATTCTTTTGGCGTCATGTCTTTTCGCAGTTTTCAGTGACCATGGGATATCCGGGAGTTTTATTGCTATTTTTCGCGTTCCTTTGGGCAGACATCTCCTGTGCATTGCACAATGTTTTGTGAGGCGAATGACAAAAGTGAGGCTTGAAGCTCTTGGCTACTGCAAGTAAAAGGAACTCTCTTGAGAAGCATATGCGATTACTAAAATATTTCTAGATTCTTCCGTAAAGTTTCACAACTCATCAATGCCCAACTCTACATGGTCTCGGTTCCGAGAACGGCGTCTTGCCACACGGCTGCCCGTACTACTTACTGCGATGCAGTGATTGTTACACGGAACACTGTAGCCCCTTGTATAATGATGCGATGCGGTGTGTTTCGCTGACATGTCTTTCTTTCCCGTCCTTTCCTTCTTCGTATAGCAACCTTTCTTTCTATAAATATCGTTCCGGTCAACACATCCATCCCGCCTTTGTCTTTCGCCCGCGTCTCTTCTACCAGCAGCTCAAAGACGGCTAGTTCACTACCAATCAATCCAGATTGCACAATTTGGAAGCGGCATCGCAAACTCACACATCAACAACACATCAAACCAAAAAAAAGACACAATGTGCTGGCAGCTCCCAAACTACTCCGAGTACCAGTGCGGACACCCCGGCACCACCACCTTCTCCCTCAGGCGATGCCCTGCTGCCAAGGACCGCTGCGACTGGACGCCTTGCAAAGTCGTGCTGGATAGCGAAGATGGCCCCGCGGACCCCCCTACGCTGATATGGAGCCCTTGCCAGACGTGCAAGGCGAGCGGCGACTGGCTGGAATTCATTGACGTGCAGGGACGGCTTCGGTGGAGGAGGACTATCGGCGCCATCAAGCCGCCGTCAAAGAAGAGGTAGACGGTGTCTTTAAGGCGTGCTTGACGTATGCCACATTGTCCTACCGTTTATTTATTTCATTTTATTTTTTTTTGTTCCTTGTTTTCTTTGAAAAAAACACCCTATTTGCTCATTGCTCCTTTGCAGCTTGTTTCGAAAGAAGCCCTTGACGCCATCAAAGATGAACCAACGAGACAAAGAGCATACATGGATATATATTTCTCATCCAAGATGACATTTCGATAGAATCCCCAATCAACACTTTTACACTTTTACTGGCTACCTAAGATGTGCAATGCGTACAGAATCTACCACAACTACATCAAGTGCGGGCACTCGGTCCGCGTGCCCATCCACGTAGTCGGCCCGCCCTGCCCTGCCGCGCTGCACCTCCTACCCGGCCAAAACTACTGCCCCGTCGCCGTCGTCGCCTGGCAGACGAGAGTAGAGACCGTCGATGAGCCCTGCCTGTCCTGCAAGCAGGGCCGCCTCTGGTTTCTGCTCATCGACAAGCACGGACGGAACAAGTGGTCACCGTGCATTCCCAACGCCCAGCGCAACGGCGAGTACGCCAGGTGTCCCGAGGGCGAATCGTCAAGCAGGAAATGAGGCCTTGGTGTAAGTCACTCCTCCACATTTGCATCTTATGTTCCCTCTTTCTTCCACGAGGTTGCTGATCACAGTAGGTCTGATGCCACGCATTTGCCGCCGGCAGGGACGTGGCGACAGCTGAACCTGGATGCCACTCCCATGCTGCCACCTTTAGCAAGCTAATTCAACACCCCATATTCAATCATACTTTTAGTTTGAGCAGCCACGTTTTCTGTGTGGCGGCGGCATGCAGTGGCGGCATGTAGTGGCTCTCCTGACTTCTAGTCACTGTTCTTTTAATGCCACGAAAAGTTCTGCACAAGTTTCCTCGGCTCAGCGAGAGAAATCAGAGTGTCTCCTGCATTAGTTAGGCTGCTTTGCTCACTGCACATGATTCTTTTACTCTCAACTCATAGCGACCGAAATAGCCACAGGCCTAGCAACAAGTCTGCCAACGAGCATCCCTATGGTGGTCCTCCGTCAAGTATTGGTTGCTTGGACACTTGGCGCAAAGTAAATCACAATTAGAAAATATGGAATGGTTGTTTGAAATCTTTCTGTATTGATCACGCCATCAGCCATCTGCAGCCACCATGCCACCTGCATCTCATCAACACCTATCTCAAATATCAGCCACTATTTGTTTACAACACTGCCCCTGCGTCGTTCCTCCGCCAGGACAAGATATTTTCCATATATACTTTCGGTGGCGTCGCTCGCTTTGTCATGGGCGTTTAAGAAGTTCGAACCTAAAAGACAGACAGCATTTTCTAGTTTGTCAGCCCATGCTGGTAGGGTGGATAGAAACCCAAAGACTCCGACTCTGCTCCACGCTTTCCTTCTCAGTTCAACTTTCGATTTTTTTGGATCATCACCCTTTGCAATTGCTTCGGGGCTCACCGGAAAGATCTATCACTATAGAAGGATAAAGTATCGTTACAAAGTCCTACCTTTTGTTGTTCAGTGATGAAAGAAGCCGTCAGGTCCAGACAGAAGTGCGTCTTTGGGTCGAGGTCAAAGTCGGATTAATCTGAGAACAGACCAAGTGGTTTCAGGACGAGAAGAATTGTAGCAAGGAATAGCAGTCGGTGTGCAAGGTGACTACTTCAGGATGCAAAGAGCACAGAAGCTGAACGGTGGGCACAAGCAGAGAGCGCGAGCGATGATGAGAGGTGTAAGATTTAAGAGGGGATACAATTCGAGAACTGGATTCAAGTACTTGGGATAATCATGGGGGGATGCATTGAAGTAGGAACGGCCATTTCTGCGAGGCCATCGCGGAAGAAGGTGTCGTCGCGGCAAGTGCATGCGCGAGCAGACCAGGTCAAGCGAATGTTAGCCTGGTCGATGAGTTTTAGCTACAGATAGAAAACCGTCGAAGTTGCAAATATCGAATCTTTGGCAATGGATGCAGGTGCCCTAGCTGTGACAACATGAAGGGCCTTGACGCCTTCCGCACGCACCAAGTAGACACCATCTGTTCACATTTTCATCCCCCACGTCGTACGCGACCTTTGGTGAACAGGATATTCTCGCTCCAACAAAAAACTTGCATAATATCTGTGTCCATGTTTTGAGGGCAAGCATATCATGGAGAAAAGGTACAAATCCCAGCAAGCATGACTTAGCGGAAGCAAGAGGAACGCGCAAATCAAACCTGCTTTTGATGACTGCCTAATCCACTACTGCATCTGAGATTGACCAAGTTTCTGTCTTCTGCATTTCAATAACATCACTCTCTCCACCTTTGCGCCCAATCCTGACTGTGCCAGTTTAGAATGACTGACGCTAGGACACACAGTCGAAGGCCGCAAGCGCGTACAATTCGCACACCCTGTCCTTGTCGCCGCCAACTTGCAACCTGCCGATATTTTGCTCGTTCCTTACATACAAAATTTTTGATTGCATTGTTTTGTTTAAGCGCTGTTGATTAAGCGTATCCAATGACGTGGATTTGGACCAGGAACAGGGCGACTCGGTGGTACCAAGCACATCGACACCAAGACAGCCCATCTCAGCGGGGATCAGATCCTTATTGGCCGCGGCGTTTGAGAGACTACCCTTCTTGGTAGACATTAAACTCGACGAATTGTGCGCTAGTTTCTGCGTCTGTGTGCTGGACCGTTGTCTGTTGTACCGACGTACGCGCCGCGAGGCTCGTGTAACTGACTGTGCGCTGTTGGGCATTGCTCGAGTCCCCCTTGCCACACCCTCGATCAGTAGATGGAAGTCAAATTGACCCCCGTAAGTCAAAGGCTATCTGGTCTGCGGAATAAAAATTATAGCAAGCAATGGGTACTCACTACATGTGAGAGCCTTCAGCAGTGACGCTGTTCTTTGTCACTAACATCTAAGGTAACGACTATACGTGATACAAGATCTCGAGTCCCCATCAAAGGTCGGTTGTAGAGGTAAGATGGAATCAAAGTCTCTGCAATCCAGATGAACTGTCTAAATTCGGGAGAAAGGTTGTGCAGCAGAGACCACCGCGTATATATAACAGAGCGTTTCCTCAGCCATCGCCCAGAAAGCCTACATATTCCACAACATTGCCATTCCAAACATTGTGCTGGTCCAAGTCACTTAATGCCATCTTCTCGGTGTGTGGGCACAGTCGGCTCATGGAGACAGTGGAACAATGCGCGGTGTGTCCCCGCGGGCAACACACACTGGGGCGATCTCTATGCCACGGAACAAGGCGGCGTGTACTACGGTGATCCGTGTTCCGAGTGTCTAAAAGATGGGGCTCTGGAGAAAGAAGAGCATGGCCCATTCGCTTGGTCGAGGCGGCACTGGCTTCACAAGGTGCACAAGATTGAGTAGCCGGAGGCACGGCGCAGGTACGTCTGCCACACTCATCTTGTATGCTAATACGATTCTTTCAGTGTCTTTGGAGACTCTTACACGCCGGTCAATCACAAATAGGCGCCCGTCGTTGGAGCTGGCGTGGCCGTGGTACCGAGATGTAGACAGCGCGTTCTTTCACTATGCTGCCAGCGCGCGTCAAGAACAGCTGGCATCGTTGGTATGTGACCCAGCTGCGGGACCATGGAATGGATTGATAATTGACCAGGAAATTGCAGGATTGGCGTGCCTATTTACAGCCATGTCACCACAGCTTCGTGGCACTGTCGGAGCGTGCCACCACGCATCTTGAATACCTACTACACTCATGATTCAAATGCAATAAACATCAGCACAGACATGTCAATCACTACTGAATCACACGAATACTTCGAGTCCGAAGCATTTGTCTGGGCGTCTCGCCTGAGAAGGAACAGTAGAGCGGTTAAGGTTGCGGTGTGGTACAAGAGTCAGACGCAATATTTAAACACGTACACGTCCAAGAGCACCGAAAGTACTTTACTCATCATCTACCGCGTCAAGCCTTGGAAAACATGTGCCAACTTTTGGTGGAGCTTGGCAAATTTCAATGCGGCCACGACCTGGCCACTGTTCAAGTCCAACGAGGAAGCTGTCGACGGAGACCATGTTCCAGTTACGACCCGTTCATCAGGCTCAAACATCCGCGCCACCCATGCGATAGTTGCAGACAGGACGAAAACAACTCGGCGGAGATGTCAGATGATGGACGAGATGACGCCGAGCTCCGTCGGCTGCTTGAGCAGATGCTGCAGCGGGAACCGAGCGAATTGCGGGCCGAGCACCGGTTCCATATGGAATTCAACGGACGCGAGGTCGAGCTGCCGAACCTTGCCGGTCTGCTCCCTCGGCAGTCGAGGGGCCGTTCAGGTGCGGTCGACGCGTTCGGCGCGGTCGGCGCGGTCTTGCGAAACATGTTTGATCTGCCGCCTTTGTTTCCCCCGTTGGACTGGCCCCCGCCAGTGCGGCGACATGCCGGCCGGGGCAGGCGCAGGGAACAGCCACATCGTCAACCGCAGTGGTCGGAGCCGGAGCTCACCAGCGCGCATATCAGGGGAGACTTCAGTGCCAGGGCAGAGTGGCGCAACCATCGAGATGACGAAGACGGGTATTCTGACGGTGACAATGATTCGACGTCATTTTTGGAAACAAGCGACATGCCTGTGCGTCCGCGGGTTAGGTTCGGGTGAGAATGGGAGGGCAGATTGTATTGAGCAGACGGACAAAGCAGCAATTATACGAGTGAAGAAATGAATGTCTCCACGAGAGCAAGTTGGTCTTGGACTGGCTACGTCTCTCGGGACTTGTAAATGCGTGGTCGCAAAGCCGTGTGATTTCGTGTAAGATGTGCAAGGGTGGCATAAGGCTGATGATGGTGGTCAAGTAAATACATACATAGTGCAAGATGAATGCACATCCTTTTGTGTGCATAGAGGGAGAGATGAGTTCTGCACTGGGGAGCGGACACTGTGCTTCCGAGGGGCCGCACAGTGTGAAGCGCCCGCTTTTGCGGAGGTGGGTCACCGAATGCCACTGTGCAGCTTGACACACACAAATGCACAGTGCGAGGAAGTGAAAGGGCTGTCTGACAGGGCGCTTGGTTGCCTGGAGAGGTCCCGCCGTGCCCCTCATTGATTGTTGACATGATGATTTCAAGCGTAAAAACAAATGGTCAGAAGAAAGAGGTGGTTGAAATTTTGTCCTACCAAAAGGCAGGATGCCTTGCTTGGAGACAAGTGAGCTAACTATAGATTGTAGATCTCAGTCGTGTGGTAAGGTATTATTAGGTGATTGTGCCGTGACAAGGCTTGCAGCGTCCTGTGTTTTGTTTGGAGGGTCTCAGCGCGACGGGCCAACCAGCGAGCTTCCTTGCTTCTACAGCCGCTGCCTGAAAGCATGTCGAAGCCTGTGGAATTACGTCGCCTTTGGCCTACCTAATAATAATTAAGGAGGTGCAGTAGATTCGCGCCTCATTCCGCCCTGGCTGGTTAGCTGTCAACAAGCTTCCCGTCGAAATTAAAGGAGACCATTTACAGACAGACTTGCCGACTTGAACTTGCTTATTTTCACCACCAAAAGCATCAGCCGCTTCATTTCCACAGATTCTCGCTTATTTAGTCGTTTCCTCCGCGACGCCCCATCCCAGCAGTCTGGGGAGGCAAAGAGGGAGGTATACTCATAATCAGTTCACCCAACTATTCATGGCTAGGTAGGGACAGTTTCGCCCTTTTGCTTCTTTCCTCTGCCTGAATCTTGCCAAATTCAAAATATTCCATAGGTAGTCTGACAACAACATGACAAAAATCTATAGCAGTGCAGTCTGCTGCTGCACACTTGTACTACCCCCCCTAAACACCCAACCCACAGCACGCGCCTGCGTGCCCTGCCAGTGAGTGCCTCAGCGCAACTGCCCTGCATCTCGCTACTGCCCGTGCAAAGTGGGAACGTGAGGTACTTGAGACGGCGGCGTTTTTAGCTGTGGTTTACCGCAAAATTGCGCAGCCTGCCAGGTACCTCTCCTTGGCCGCCAACAATTCGCCTCTCCCCCCAGCTTCTGCTGCCACGCTCTCTTCTCCTGCTGCACCATCAACCCCCCAATTCCGCTTTGGGCCTCCCGTTGTCTTTTTTTCTCTACCTACTTTGTTCATTTCTTCCTCTTGATCCTTTTCCATCCCTTCCTTTCTCTCCTCGCCCGTCTGCTGAAATAGAGGTTTTTTTTTAAAAACCGCCGCATGACGACTTTCTTCACATCTTGCAATCATGTCGAGCGCAGAAATCAATCAAGTGCTCGCCAACTCGCTGTCGCCTGGTATGTTGTGGTCCCCCCCTCCTACTGTCCCAAACGCACACTTCAGAATCGCCATCACACCCAGCTTGCGTCTGCGCGTGCTTCAACCCGACAATTCTCTAACTAGCCTTCTTCCGACAGATGCGGCACTGCGAAGTGCGGCCGAGCAGCAGCTCACCCAAGCTGCCGAGAGCAACTTTGTAAGTAACAGTCCCCCAGCTACCCCTCAACGCTCCTCTGCACGCCCTGCACGCCCGTCTCTGCCCAGTCACATGCTCACCGCTCTCGACAGCCTCTCTACCTCGCGACCCTCGTGCAGGAACTCGCCAACGAACAAGCCCAGGGCTCCATCCGAGCTGCCGCCGGTATCGCCCTCAAGAACGCTTTCACAACCAGGGATTTCGCCCGCCACCAGGAGCTACAGGCCAAGTGGCTCCAGCAGACCGACAATGACACCAAGAACCGCGTCAAGGAGTTGACCCTCCAGACCCTCGCATCCTCCAACGCACAGGCCGGCAACGCCGCTGCCCAGGTCATTGCTTCGATTGCCGCCATCGAGCTGCCCCTAAACCAATGGGCCGAGCTCATGCCCGCCCTCGTCAAGAACATCAGCGAAGGTGCCGACCACCAAAAACAAGCCTCCCTTACCACCATCGGTTACATCTGCGAAAGCCAAGACCAAGACCTCCGCCTATCCCTCGGCCAGCACTCCAATGCCATTCTGACGGCCGTCGTACAGGGTGCCCGCAAGGAAGAAGCCAATCCTGAAGTCCGACTCGCTGCCATCACCGCCCTCAGCGACTCGCTCGAATTCGTCCACAACAACTTCAAGCATGAAGGCGAACGAAACTACATCATGCAGGTTGTCTGCGAGGCCACCCAGGCTTCCGACCCTCGCATCCAGCAGGGTGCCTTTGGCTGTCTTAACAGAATCATGGCCCTCTACTACGAGAACATGCGTTTCTACATGGAAAAGGCCCTTTTTGGCCTCACCATCCTCGGCATGAAGTCGGACGATGAAGACGTTGCTAAGCTAGCTGTCGAGTTCTGGAGCACTGTCTGTGAAGAGGAAATTTCCATCGAGGATGACAACGCTCAGGTCGAGACTTCAGACCAGGCTCGCCCATTCTACAACTTCGCTCGCGTTGCCGCCCCAGAGGTCATCCCTGTTCTCCTTCAGCTTTTGACAAAGCAAGACGAAGACGCCACCGACGACGAGTACAATTTGTCCAGAGCCTCTTACCAGTGTCTGCAACTCTACTCTCAGGCTGTTCGTGCTACCATCATCGCCCCTGTTTTGCAGTTTGTCGAGACCAACCTCCGTGCCGACGACTGGCACAACCGTGATGCTGCCGTTTCCGCCTTTGGTGCCATCATGGAGGGTCCTGATGAAAAGGTCCTCGACCCCATCGTCAAGCAGGCTCTCCCTATTCTCATCACAATGATGGACGACCAGTCCCTCCAGGTCCGAGACTCCACCGCATATGCTCTGGGGCGTGTTACCGAAGCTTGCTCAGAGGCTATTGACCCCCAGCAGCACCTGCCCACTCTCATCGAGTCTCTGTTCAAGGGTCTTCTCAGCAATGCCAAGATGGCCCCGTCTTGCTGCTGGGCTCTCATGAACTTGGCTGAGCGTTTCGCTGGCGACTTTGGTGTCTCTGCCAACCCCATCACTCCTCACTTCAACAACGCCGTCAGTTCGCTCCTTGACATCACTGCGCGCACCGATGCTGACACCTCTGTTCGCACTGCCGCTTATGAGGTCCTCAATGTTTTTGTTCAAAACTCTGCTACTGAGAGCATGCAATCCGTTGCTTCGCTCTCTGACGTCATCATCAAGCGCCTTGAGGAAACAATCCCCCTGCAGCAGCAGGTTGTCAGTGTCGAGGATAAGATTACTCTGGAGGAGATGCAAAATAGCCTGTGCACTGTTCTCCAGGCCATTGTGGGTCGTCTAGAGAAGGAGATCGCTCCTCAAGGAGATCGCATCATGCAGGTTCTCCTTCAGATACTCAGCACCGTTGGCGGCAAGTCCAGCGTCCCCGAGGCCGTTTTCGCCGTCATTAGCGCTCTCTCCACTGCCATTGAGGAGGACTTTCTTAAATACATGGAGGCCTTCGCTCCCTTCCTCTACAACGCTCTTGGCAACCAAGAAGAGGCAAGTCTCTGCTCCATGGCTATCGGCCTGGTTAGCGACATTACCCGATCCTTGGGCGAGCAGAGCCAGCCCTTCTGCGACAACTTTATGAACTACCTCCTCAATAATTTGAGAGTACGTAATCTCACATCCTCCCTTGACCACAGCATTCTAACCAGACTGCAGAGCCAAACTCTCGGCAATCAGTTCAAGCCCGCCATTCTCCAGTGCTTTGGTGATATCGCTTCTGCC
This sequence comes from Beauveria scarabaeidicola, assembly GCA_037289395.1. Taxonomy (NCBI): domain Eukaryota; kingdom Fungi; phylum Ascomycota; class Sordariomycetes; order Hypocreales; family Cordycipitaceae; genus Beauveria; species Beauveria scarabaeidicola. The sequence continues at coordinate 17,255 of JAEIJG010000131.1, read as the reverse complement.
ATCACCGGCCACTTTGAGACGTACCTCTCTGTGGTTGCTCAGGTCCTCGAGCAGGCCGCCACCGTTACGGCTACTCCCGATGGTCCCTACGAGATGTTTGACTACGTCATCTCTCTCCGTGAGGGTATCACTGACGCCTGGGGCGGCATCATTGGTGCCATGAAGTCGAGCAACAAGAGTAAGTCGGGAGTCCAAACTTGTCCCGACCGATATACTAACATATTTTAGCGCAAGCCCTTCAGCAATACGTGCCTGCCATCTTCCAGCTTCTTGGTGTGATTGCTAGCGACTCTACCAAGAGCGAAGGTCTGCTGCGCTCTTGCATGGGCGTTATTGGGTATGTTTTTTAAAGCCTTGGTGCCATGATGACGAGACTAACATGGACAGTGATCTTGCCGACGCCTACCCCAATGGCGAGCTGGTGGACGCTTTCCGCCAAAACTGGCTCACCGGCATGATCAAAGAGACCAAAACCAACCGCGACTTTTCTCCCCGCACCGTTGAGACTGCTCGCTGGGCTCGTGAGCAAGTCAAGCGCCAGCTTGCTGGTGGTCAGAACGCCATGACCTCCTAGTTTGCTACCACACTCGCTCTCCGATGCCCAACATCACGGCCAACCCCTTCTCCCTCCCCCATTTCACATCACTGCATAGCCCACGATCGCCACGCCTTTCACGTGTATATAGACCCCGTTGACACAACATTTACCTTGAAGCAATACCCCTTGTTCACAACGCATCACCAATACCTCATCACCTGTCACGTCATTAGAATCTCTATTCTTTTTCCCAATATAACACAAATTTCCCCCCTTGTCAGATCCCCCATTTTTTTTATTATCATTTATCTGTGCTTTCAGTGCAACAGTCTGCATTTTCGACGGATAGAGATGGTTCATGTATGTCTGCCCCCAGTTTCTGTGACTGGGCAGCCAATTTCAAAAGTCATGTAGAGAAGGATATCAAAAAGAGTTTTTTACGGGAGTACTGGCGGCTGGACAATTTCCGTATCTTGTTTTTGGTCTCCTTTGTTTTTTAATTTTGATGGTTAAACTCACAAGAGCTCCATCATGTGTTTTTGTCTTCTTTTCCCTCTATAGTCCTTTATGCTAAACCCCCTTATTTTATTGTTTGTTTGATCCGTCGTTGCTGATGGTAGGAGCAAACAACAAGCAGGCTTTTAGTCAAGCAGAATGAGAGGACAAAGTAACTCTGCATTGTCCACATCTCAATGAAAACTGGTAAATGGGGCGAGTAGAGCAAGAATCCAGGCAGGAAGGATACAACAGCAGCAGACTTTTAGACCTAGAGAATCAAGTGAATCTCAGTGATCACCGTTGAATTCCGGGCTCGTAATTTGAAAGGCGTACATCAAAAACACTGTAATTTGTCTTGTGAAAGCAGTCATCGGATGTCCGAAGGTGTGGCGCAGCCAGCCATAGAAGGAGTTGGCTTTCACTAGCATTGCAACAGGAAACGTGTGACTTTCGGAAAAGTCCAACTTGAAGGGAAAAGTGTTTTCAAGAAGAATAATTCGACTTCATTATTATACGACTTCCTATACTAAAAAATTGAGCAAATACATGTTCATATACGCTGTGACTGAAACCAAGGCTGTGTAAATGTCAAGAAATGAAACCAGCGCCCCCGACTCCTAGCAAATGTGATATTACGCCCTAGGCAAAAGAAAAAGAACAAAGGAACAAATAGAATGAAAACAATACAAGACCTGTGGCAAAAACCTACATTGTATGATAAGGCATCTTCCTTACCAACAATGACCCTTTCAAAGGGTTGGCTCGTTTCGGGCCTAGGTAGTCGTATCCATTAATTGATCGTATACGCCGGGCGTGTACGTGTAAATGTTGGTCGGCTGCCATTGGTCAAATGGCAAGCTGGTGTGCGGATCGTGTTCGCCGTCAAACTGGAAGAGCAGCTCATTCTCGAACCCATCCAACAGCGGCGGCTGATGCGACGAGAGGCCGGGGATGACCTGGCCTAGCATGAGGTTATTCGTCATATACCCCTGCTGCTGCTGGGGTGGCAAGTTGGCAAAGCCTGGAATCAGCATGGAGACCGCATCGGACTGCTGCTGCTGCTGCCGGCGACCAAGATGGGAGGGGACAGGAGACGGTGCTGCAACGCCGGCGAGCGGCCAGCGCGGAGCCATGTCCGCAGTATTCGATAGCTGGTGATTGGATTGCGCGGTGTTGCTGTCGGCTGGATTGGTCACGGTTCGTAGGATGGAGACTTGACTGTGATGATGCGGACCGCCGAATTGAAGCGGAGCAGGGTGTGCGTCTGGCCGTGATTGCAGTGATTGGCTCGTTTGGTACTGGCTGAGGTAGGAGCGGTTCTGCGGCGGTTGGAATTGCTGTATCGGGGACGAATGTGGTTGGTTCATCTGGTTTGCGTAGTGAAGGTTGGCTTGGGGCTGTCCGTGGGTGCTTGGACCCAGAGGGCTTTGGATAGGGTCATGGCGGGGCGCACCCATCAGGTTGGACGTTGCAGAGCCCGGCTGCGTGCCAGGCACAGGTAGTGCTCTATCTGGCATGGCCGCAACTGCAGCCACTGATTCGGCGGATTTCGAGATGGGTGGCGGCAGGGGATGAATGGCTCGCGGGATGGGGTCCTTGCCATCATCCATGCTGCCCTCAGTTGTCAGTAGCGTCAACTTAGGATCGCGGGAGAACTTTTCCAGAGATTCTGCCCAGCGAGATGCCAATGGCCAGACTTCCTTGCTTTCGTTGAGAATATTAATCGTTCTTTTGAGCATATCGGGCCCCTTTTGAGCTATGGAGGCATCAGGGCAGATTTCTGGGTATTTGCACAAGTAGGTCGAAAAAAGGCCGCAGCTGTAGACGCAGAAAGAGGCGATTTGGGCACCAACACTTTCGTCCGGGGTTCGATCTGTGAATTGGGCCTCGATTTGTTCGTAGAGCCACCGAACATTTCGAAACAAGTCTAGAGATAGGTTTGAGAAAAACGGCAGCTGTCGCGTTTGTTTGCTCTGTATCAAGTCGGCAAGATAAGGCCGACGAAGCACAATGTTGCACAGCCTCGTCATCATGGTGACGCAGAGGTAGGCCAAGTCTTCGCCCACGTTTTTATATCGTCGTAGCAGCTCGTGAGTGAATAAATGGTTGGGTGGTAGTGACTCTTCCCACTCTTTCAAGGTTGTCGCCATTTTCGAAAACTCACTGTTGGAATCCCACGGATTCAAACTACGAGTTTCATACACAGTGCTTCGACCGACAGTCCTCCAAAGGTTATGTATTTGCATGAGAGTGGCAAAGAGGGATCGATTTCTGTCGGAGATGAGGGCGGGATTATCCTTGGCGGGCTGCGTCCCGGCCAATGCGGCGCGCGAGGCTGGCTGAACACCATTTGCAAAGTCATCCTCGTCACAAGGAAGAAAAGTGGTGATGTCGGCCGCGGATAAGGCTACTGGCGAGACTGGGCCGGAGTGCAGATTGTCCTGGCTGTGGAGCATCCAGATCGTGCGACGGGCTGACTCGGCCACCATGATTGCTTCTCGAGTGGGATTGTTAAGCTTATATGTCTCTTCTCGATGCAGCATCATGAGTGTAGCCATGCGAATCGCAACGCCCATGTTCATCTGTGTCGTATCAGTATCAAGCGTCACGCGAGGAGGCGTTGGGGTCTAACATAGCTATTATTTCTCAAACCGCTCCCATGCTGGGCAATGCTGAGTAGGTAAAAGGCCTGGCACAGTTCCAGCGAAGGCTCGGCATATACCTGTGCAAGGGCTATCCTAGAGGCACGCTCCATGAAGAATTCGGCAGCCTTGACGCCGGTGCCGTATCTGGCGCATAACGCCGGGGTCATTCGGGCGGAGACGCTCAGGATGCTCAGCAAGAGAAACAAGTTACACGAGTGAGGGCTCATGCGCAGCTTTTCAGGGTATTGCCTCTTGGGGAGAAAGCCAAGCTGAAAGTAATAACGGGTGAAGCGATTCACACCATCGATGAGCTCATCTAGGGGAGGCAAGCCGTCCCACGAGTCAGCGGGCGGCTCTTCTGGACGCTTTGCTTTTACGGCGGCCCCCTTGGGCCTTTCAGCTCTCGTACGAGGGTGCCGATAGTCCCGGTCAAGATCAGGTTGGCCACGAGATGGAAACTCGCTGTGGCAGGTGGGGTTATATCAGCGTGTGCTATTTTTCTTGTCCATGGTATACGTCAATTCGTCTTACCACTCGGTTGCGGCTTCTGGGCCACTTTCTCGGCATGATTTACAGGGAGGTTTTCCCTTGTCATGAATGCATTTCCTCCTCAGGCGACGGCAACTGGGTGCACGGACAGAGCGGTTAGCAGGCGACACAAGGTCGCAACGGTCTCGGCAGCGGACTTTTGTAGCTGGACTTACGCGCGACAAGCGATGGCGGCTCTTCGTTTGATGGCAGTCTTTGAGGGCGCAGCGGACACAGCGGACAGCTGAGTGGACGTCGATGGACTGGCAGAAACATGGGCAGTCGGTGATGTGGACGCAACGGATGAGGCAGCGGTCGAACCCAACGCGGAGCCAGCATATGAGGAGGCATTGGCGCCGGGATCCATCACGATGGGCGACTGGGACGCCTTGACGACGTTTCGAGGCCCCCAGATGGTTCCCTTGACCCTCCGAATCAAAGCGTGTTAATGATGATGGATATTGCCGGAGGATTCACCAGCAAGGCTAACTGTGGTTCCTTGGTGTTGTTTGTTGGTGGTTGGGAGGGGCGCGGAGATTTGCCTGCCGGAGCCTGGCGGCGGTATTGCCGAGCAGAGCTGCGCTGGGAAAATGGGCGAAATGGACAAGGGCCAACTTTAGCTGCCTTGCTGCCCCTCTAATTACGAAAGGGCTCGTCAGGTTAGGTAGGGCTCTTGGGGGCTGTTCTGGCGGCAGGCAACGGCCGCTTCAGCTGGATCGCACAGATGGTGTGGCGGCTGAGAGGAAGATCTACCCGATAGCGCCGTTTGAGACCGACAAGGAAAAAAAGAAAATGTGCGACAAAGACGTTTTATTTTTACGGCCAGCCAACGGTTTCAATTTTGAAAATAACCTCTCGATAAGAATTGCAACCCTGCCCCATGGTCCGGCGACCGGGAACCACTGCCAGGGCTCTCGCAAGATGAAAATGTCACGTGAGCTGCACGTTTGTGACGAACGGACGAGCGAGAACCGGCTGCTGCTATTTGCTAGTTCACCATTCCCGATCTCCGCTGGCCTACCGAGTTGATCACCACCACTCGCATCCACCCCGGGAAGCACCACTTGTTTCACATGTCAAGCTTCCTTGCAAAATCCGTCTATTTATCAAATTGTCCGTTGTCCATCAATATCGCCAAGCGCAAGTCAGCTCCTTGCACAGATGTAGCGTCTGACACAACGGCCACGGACGGGGCCGACTTGTCGCCCGCTCGCGATACCCTGCACCAGAGCAACATCGAACCTCAAATGTACGAGACCTTGACTGACGCGGCAAGGAAGCAATCAGACTACCATGCCTTCCAAACTGTCGCCAACAATCACTGATTCGGACATCTACAACCACCTACTCTCGTCGGCGTTGAAGACAAAAAGACTACCAACACCGCAGCATATGCCGCTGTGCTCGTGAATATCTCTGCCCTCCTTGCGTTCGTCAAACCCCAACGCTGACTGCAAAGAAAACTATAAACACGGCAATGGCGCATGGTTCCGCAATTCCCACGTTTTAGGAGCCTCAAAATCGCGATCATTCTCTTCATGTAGCCTTTGCTCAGCAAGACCCTCGAGAATCGGTCGTATCTTCTTCCCTCCAGAGCAGGGCTTATCCACAACAGTGTGCATCTGATTCTCGGCGACCTTGAGTGCCCGCTCTTCGGCGCTTCGAGCGACTCAACTCTATTTTGTTTCGGCAATGCCTCTTTCAAGGGCTCTTAGCATTCGTCCTACTACCAGATACCGTGGCGGATCTCACCATAGTTTTTCACCGTCTCTCGAATTTCTTCTTCTACTATTATCCGATCATGCCAAAACGGTCCACGTGTTTGGCATTTTCTTCAACAGCTTCCCAGACGAGTATGGAACGGAGCGTCTCGTTGTCTGGCCTCAGTGCCGCCTGCTCATCTTCTTTGTCTAGTTTCAACTCCGTATAAGCGAGCCGGCCCTCCAGATGCAGCAGATTCCAAGCACTAAGCTGGTCGAATTTGCGAAAGAAAAGGTCTTATAGTCCTGCATCGCGGCATCTTGCGAGCCAGTTGCCGAAAGCCTGCCCTCCCCATGCCATTACCGGCGTCCATTTACTCTGGCTGTGGCTCCTGTGTGTCTTACTATGTGAAAGATTATTTGCTTCAGCGTTACAACTGATTGTGGCCTCCTTTCAATAGCCAATCCATACGACGATGTGATCTGAAGAACGTTTTCTCCGGAACGCGGAATCATATTCGCGGGCTCCTATATTAATCAATGGAAGCCTCAAGGCTATCACAGCCCATCAGTCTACCAGTCGCTCTGCTGCCTGCTCAACCTGTTGGGTAACGGCTTCGTGCAAGGCGCATTTCAGCTCGTTGCTGCCCAACCACACACCTCTACCACGCCTGACCGCTCATCAGCCGCAGCGGTTAAATGCAATATTCCGCCACATTTCAAGCCCTCTTTGCTGATACAATAGTACACAGCCACTCATTCTCACGCCGTTTTCGGACCCTCGTTTGAGGCATAACCTATTTGCCTTGGACCCCTATCTTTTAGCATTTTCAGCAATGTGATCTTGATGCCATGTCCGGCCGGCTCAAACAACCAGAATAGCACTCGCGCACGATTGGCAGTCGGTCCGGATAGGGCCACTGCCGACAGGCCGGACGTATGATGCAATCAATTTGAGCCCTGCTCACACGACATACCAGGCAGTTGTCGAGTCCACCTGCCATTGATACAACACCCATTGTCCAAGTGGAAGACCCGAGCAACACGGTCATGTCACATAGCAACGCCAGTGTGGGGGAGACGGGCACTTACTCGACAGTGGATGAGAGGGAATGGTCTTCGATTCGGGACTTGCCCCGTACAGAAATGTATCTACCCAGCCGCACGCACTGTAGGATGATTCGCGGTTGCGCTGGCCAACTATGCTTCTCATCGTTTCTCATCGTCCTGGTTCAAGAGATAGAACTTCCTGGCATTGCACCGCAGAGCGCGATTCCGGCATCAGATCTTCCGAGACTCGCGGACCGCTAGATAGTGCTTCAGTCAGGGCACTCCCAGACTGGAGCCTCCATAGTCAACGTAGTCTCTGAATCTTTGCGAGCGGCACAACCTTGACATCGATACTACCGACACGATGGTAATTACCATTCTCGGCGGCAATGCTGCCGAAAGTATCGGCCGAGTTGTCGGTTATTTCAAGTTCAAGACTGAAAATGGTACATTTTTCCAGAACCTTCACGTGCTACGCGAAAACATAAATGACGTGATTCTGGGAAGAAGGTTTCTTGACTAGACAAAGACCCTAACACAGCATTCTTGCCGCATTAGATATGCTGTCTGTCCGTACATCCAGGGAGGCAGACACTTGTTTTCATGGACGAGGCTCCAAAGGAACGCATTCGCTCTCCTGGTTCCGCCGGCGGCGCAGGTGGGCGCATAACGACACACACAGTACTCCGTAGTGCGTAACACTATCCGACGCAACGGAAAAACGGCGTAGTGAGAAATGATCAAGTACCTCTTCAAAGCGGGCCTACCGGGAATGACCTCTGGTGACTGAAAATCGCGCAGAGAAACCGGAAACAGCTGTGGATGGCGTCGTGGCCGGATCCTCAAAGACCCGTCGAACAAAGAAACGAGGCGCAGAAAGAGGCACTTTGGGATAGGGTGAATTCAAGACCGCTGCCGACCCCTGCACCTTCAGCCGACCTGAGCCTAGGAATAGTACGCGTCTCAATACTTACACTAGCAACTCTTCGATTGGCAGCTTGAAAGAGGAACCTGGCAGTTGACAAGATGAGTGCATAGACGGCGAGGCTAGTTATATCCAGGAGAACAATGTATTTTGTATATAAGCAGTTTCGTCATCGCCATGTGCCATAGGAGTAATGAAGATGCGTCTAAATCAGGTTTCCATTGCCTTGCTTTTACCGTGAATACTCGCATGTTCTCCTCCTAAATCTATGTCGATGTCATGACACTCTTCAGTCTGTGGAATCTTGATCAGTAGTTGCTTGAAAATTCTCGGTGCCACGAGAACATACCTTCTGATGCCCTCTGTCACAATGTCCGGGTCTTGTGTATACACCAGCCTGAACCAGCCCGGCTTGTTCGCGTGCTCCTCCGTAGGGTGCACAAACACGCCGGCCGCCAGCGCCTTTTTCGCCAGCGCAAACTCGGCATTCTCCTCGCCGTCTAGCTCCGCCGGCAGATGCGCCCCCAAGTCAACCCACACAAATAAACCTGCGTTGGAGCCCCTGAGGAACGGAATGCCCGCGTTGCGCAGCTCCGCGGCGACGTGCGCGTGCGCCTGCTTGATGCGGCCGCGCATCGCGTCAATGTAGGCGCGGCACCAGACGCGGTCCTCGAGCATGATGCAGGCCATGCGGAGAATGGGCCCGGCCGGCTTGTGGAAGCGCATGAGGCTGTCGAGGGCGTGCAGGACGGGCTGGCTGCGGGAGACGAAGGCGCCGAGCTTCATGCCGCCCGAGGCAAAGTCCTTGGCGAAGCCGTACTCGACGTGGAGAAGGTCGGCATCGAGGAGGCCCCGCGGGTCGATGGAGAGGAGCGAGGTAAAGGGCACGGCGGCGGGGTCGTCGGAGGGGAACACGGAGCAGGCGTAGACTTCGTCGCTGATGAGATGGATCTGATGGCGCTGGCAGAGCTTCATGAGCTCCACGAGCGTGTCGCGGTGATAGCATTGACCTGGAGGAGTTAGCCAAGTATTGTTTTGTAAGAATGGGATTGGGACGACCTTACCGAGAGGGTTGTTGGGGTTGACGATGAGGATGGCCCGCACCTTGATGCCAGACGCCGCGGCGTCGGCGAGCGCCTCTTCGTACTTTTCAATTGCGCTCACCTGCAGGCACGTCTCGGCGTCGGTGTCGGCGTACAGTACCCGGACCTGCTCGCGGTTGCCAAAGTCGAGCTCGAAGCGTCCGTAAATGGGGCGGTTCAGCAGGATGGCGTCGCCGGGATCGGCCACGGCCCATGCCAGCATGTCGTGCAGCGCGCTGCACGAGCTGGTCGCGCGGACGTGCGCTGGCTCGATGGGGAGGCATGGTTGCAGGTACTCTGTGAGGTGCGCGGCCAGCGCCTTGGGGAAGCGGTCCGAGGCGCCGTAGTTGAAGTCGTCGACCTCGAACGTGACCTGGGCCGCGGTGAGCGAGGACGTCGCACACACCGACTTCTTGCTTGCGACTTACATTGCGGTTGACGAAATCGCACACCTCTGGAACGACAAGTTTCTATGTTTTAATTATAAGTACGTGTTTCAATTATTGGCAAACAAGTCTTTCACCAAGGGCTCTCACGCACATTCTCGGCCAAGGCAAAGGAAATCACACCGCCTGGGTTCGTGTCCTTGTCGTAGGTCTGTCTCGTGGCAAACTTCCAAGGAGCGCTCAGGAACTCGGCGGTGGCCTGCGCCCGCGCAGAGGTTCGGGCAGCCATTTTGATATCGATATGGAGTAGAGCGTGACAAGATAGTGAATGGTTTGAGTTGTTCATTGCAAAAGGGCTGACCGTGATTTTGCTCGTAGATCAAAGGGCCCAACAAGAAGTGGGGGAGCTGCGAAGTAAGGCTGCCGACGGAGGACAATGACTGGACGATTCAGGCAGTCTTTGAGCGGATTTGAGGGATATATTAGACTGAAAGTATGCAATACAGCATGACATTTTATTGTCACATCTGCAGACATTCTGCACGCAGCTGACGTTGTCATGTAGCTTGATGGCCGGTGAGGCGAAACCGAGACTACCTACCTATGCACCGTGATGTCCTGGCCTGACCCACCTCGACTATAGGTATAGGTAGGTATGATGAGATCCTTCTACTAAAAGCCAGTGGGTGTTGTAATATACATGGTATTCTATGCAGTCATTCCCGGTACCTGCGGGGTATATGCGGCTAGCTGGTGGCTTGGATATTTATTGGAGGCAAGGCTCTGATATAGCTGGGGTTAGAGACGAGGTCACTCCTCAGTGTGAAGAGCGATCGCCGAGTAGAATTTGGTGTGTGAAGAAACAATTGATGTCAAGTAGAGAACTGCAACTTGGCAGAAGTACTATTAGTTCTATCCAAGGGTACGTATTGTCTTGGTTATCAATTGCTTGCTGTTGGCTGGTTACATGGCCAAAGGACCTGCCAGCTGGCAAACACTCGATCATCGATCGACAGCAAATTGCAAACGGCGCGTCTTCAACGCGTGACCCAAGCCCATTTCATTCTACGTGTTTCTAACATGGCGCACGTTGGCGAATTAGCCATGTCTTCATCATCTTCAAACGCCGCTTCACTTCCTGCCCAAGCCATGCGATACCCTAAGCGCTGCCACATGCACCGCCAGTTTGTCTCTTCATCTTCTATCTTTTACTTACAAAATGTTTTACAGTAATCAAAGTGTGCATAGACTTATACAACCTTTGCTTTCATCCTCAGTGCGAGCTGACACCCACCAGTCTTAACCAGCACGCAATATGGCGTTTCCACCATTTGGTATGCATCTCCAAAACGAGCAACCACTCCAACACGACTAACACGACGCAAGGCTCGTCGCCACCGTCGGAAAGTCACACCAAAAGCGCGTCACGAAGAGGGCTATTCAAGATGTCAATGTTCCCCGCGCCTGTGGCAAGATCCTCGACCCCGGCGCGCCGCTGGCCCTGCGCCTTCAGGGAAATCTTTTGTACGGCGTCTCGAGAGTCTTTGCCGACCAGTGCGGCTACCTCCTGTCCGATACGGAAAAGACGCAGAACGATATGATGACTTTTTTCCGCGCCATCAAGTCAAGCCACCTCGATCTGCCAGATCCCAAAACTAAGTAAGCTTCGTGAACAACTCGACACAACACTCACTGTTTTGGTACCAACCTTTTGCCTTGTTCTTCATAGACGTGTGAGCATTACATTGCAGGACGATCCCAATTTCGATCCTATGAGCCAGCTTCCGCCACTGGATCTCGCCGTCATTGACACGGAATGGCTGGCCATCCCCAGCCAAGGCTCCGCGACCAAGTTCTCGCAAATGTCTCCCCTTCAGGCTTACACGAGCAGACGCGGCTCCATGAACCGCCACACCTCGCTCATCAATCTCGAGCTTCCCCCGTCTTCCCACTCCCCTGGCAGCTACCGCATGCCCACCCATCTTGGCCAGAGCAGCTCCCCCTACGCCAAGCTCGGCCCCTTTGACGACATGCCCGAGTTCCTCCAATCCCAAGAAGACGAGTTTGACGCGATTGCCGGCATCGGTCTCAACTTTGACGGCAACGGTAACCTGGTCGAGGAAGAGCCGGAGCTTCCCCCCTTCTTTGGCGACATGCCCTCCAACGTCTCTATGCCCGCCTCTGGCGCGCAGCCTCTGCCTCTGGACGACCTCTTCCTTATGGGTGAGGAGCAGGCGCTTCCTGACGCGGAAGCCTTTCCCGCACCAGCCGCTACTCCCGCCAACAGCAACAATCGGGTGGTCGTCTCTGAAGAAAACGAAACCGTCACCACGTTAGAAGTCGTGCAGGCAGCGGCGCCCGCCAAACGCCGGCGCGTGACCCGCCGCGTATCCATGGTCGACGAGGAGATGGCCCTGCCGCGCAGCCAGCAAAAGCACTGGCTTAACCACTACGCCGACATCATGGCCGACGCAGCCAGACCCCGCGGTGGCACCACCGCCCCCGCGCAGGCCCGCAGGAACGCGCTCGCCTTTGTCCTGCACAACGGCCTCGCCAACGTCGGCCTCGTAGCCCGCGCGACCGGCGTCGCCCATCCCCTCGCCGTCGCCTTCAGCGGCTGGAACGTGCTCTCGCAGCTGCACCCGGACGCGTTCGGCCAGCCGGAGCCCGAGACGCCGCGCCGGTCGTCGCGTCGCCGCAAGTCTGAAGAGGCGTTTGGCGAGGACGACGAGGCCGAGAATCAGCGCAACGTGCGTCCCCGTCATGATAATCTCGACGACGACGCCGAGATGGGCCGTGGCCAGTACGCGGAAGGAATGCTGCTGCCGCCGCCGCCGCCCAGCCAACAAGACAACTCGTATGTTGAAATGGGCATGGACGCGCTCCCTCCCATGGACGATCACCACTCGTCGTCGCTCATGCCCTGGAGCCGGCCTGGCTCCGCCGCGCCTGGCTCGTCCGTCCGCGGCGCGCCGACGCAGCCCGGTAGCGCGCAGAAGCCAGGCGCCGCGCCGAGCCCGCTGCTGCACCGGAGCACCAACCTCATCGCAGACCTCGACCGCCACAGCGATCCCCTCGCCGCGCCACCGGGCACGCCGTCCCACGCGGCGCTGGACCTCGCCGTCCTCGACTCTTCCCCCTCAGCCATGGACATGGACGCCGTGCTGGATTTCGCCGACGCCGCATACGCAGGTCTTGACGCAGCCAGCCAGGCCTTTCTCGACTACGCGTCCAAGCGCGCCGTCGTGCACGGAGACGAAGAGGACGACGAGCCTGCGGAGAGCAATCGTCGTCGGCGCTGGGTCGACTTTGAGCACATTGCGAGCCCGCTGAAACACGATGGCGCCGTGGCCGCGCAGGCTTTTTTGCATGTGCTAGCGCTGGCCACGCGCGGCGTCGTCACAGTCCGCCAGGACAACAACGAGCACGGCACCGAGCCGTTTGGTGCTATTCACGTGGGTATCGATCTTTCATCGGGCGGAGAGGAGTAAGCTGTTTATTTTCATGGATGGGTATTGCTTCTTTAATTTGCTTCTTGTGCATTTATTCTCTTGAGTGGGGGTTTACTACTGGCATTTACACATGGACAATACTGGCATCTACGCTCGATATTTTCGACTAATTCTTTTTTTTTTTGCTACTGGGAAAACAGAACAACGGTACCAAATGGGGTTCAACGCAGTTGATGAAGTGGTGCAGTTGTTGAACTGGCATTCTTTTGTTCCTGGGGAAGAATACAACATGGCTCGTGGACTTGAAGAATTCACCGGGAAGATGAAAACGACATCAAACAACTCTTGAGAACTACTCGACACAGCATGCAAAAATATAGCTTACATAAGAACATTGGGGAAACGACATGGGATCCTCGAGACCAGTGGCCAATTATATGCCAAGAGATAACATGATTGATTTTCATTAATGCACACGAATCTACATGTATGCGTGGTATGTTCTAACCGTTAAATGGATCATCGTCGTCACTCACGCCTTCGCGGTCCTCAAACACGAGGTACTCGGCGTCGGTTTCCTCGCCAGTCTTGCCGGTAAGCTTCTCCCAAGCCTGACCCACAGGCTGCAGCATGGTATCACGAAACGCCAAGTCGAGCACGGGCGCGCCAAATGTTACAATGCCATCTTCCCCGATATCCAGCGAGGGCGTTCTCGCCCCTCGTTGCTCGTACTGCAGCTTATAAACGACTTCATGGGCTGCCGAGCCCTCTGAAGCAGCACGCAGCAGAGACAATAGGGCCGTATCCAAGACGGCCTTGGACGACGCCGTGGAAATTGTGTTCAGATAGACAATACCTAGGGTAGATGAGGTTAGCAAACGTGCTACTTCCAAATCAAGGCGGAGCAACAAGTCGATATTGGGGAGTGTCAATCAGTTTGTCAGAAGATTCATCGTCATTGTAAATCAGACAATGTAGATAAGTATTCGTAATGTGTATTCATCCGGACACTGGGAAATTTGCAGATGCGGAAAGAAGAATGTTTGACTTACATTGACCAGAAGGGCATTCCCCCGTGTCGCTCGAGTGCACCATGGCATAAATAGGATACTCTGACGTATGCCCACTGCCGTCGGAGACTGAGCCGGTAGGGAATGCCACCACGATGGCTGACGGGGTCGGAGACCCTTCCACCACCGCTTCGAACAGTCTTGGCAGAGGCGCGCCAATCACGGCTGTGATTCGCGTCAGGCAGACACCGTCTTCAGGGACGACTTGTGAGCTGCGAAACAATGTCTTTGCCTTCACGACCATGCCGTTGGAGAGAGAGATATCCAGCCGGGTCGTCTCATCCGCACGCTTTGCAACATTTGTGATGCCCGTCCCAAGCATGTACACAGCGCCGCCGACGGCAGCAGCACGGCATCCGACCTGGCACACCTCGGACAAGCCGCCCCATTTCGGGTAGACGGCTGCGAAGCCAATGCCAAAGACACCCATGGAGCTCAGGTGGCGGCGGATGGCGACCAATCCATCCTCGACCGCAATGTTTCCATCGAGGCTGAGGGTCAGAGTGATGATGTAGGACTGCAGTGTGGTATCCAGCTTGAACTCGGAGCCCAGGAACTCGGCGAGTGGCTTATCAGCGTGTGGCCTCCAGACCCCGGCCTGCGGCTCCGACTCGTAGTCGAGCACAAACTTGAGAAACTTCATGAGCGACCGCTTGGCTCGAACCGGGATCGCCGTGCTTGAGAAGACGTCTTCTCTGGTGGACGGAATGCGGGTGAGCGTGGCTAGCGTCTCGTCTGCCGAGGCAGACTGGAAGATGAAAAAAGAGCCCACTGCCTGAAACTCAATCTGCCGGAAAGCCTTGGAGGAGACGAGCTTATTGAGAAGCTCGGACCGGGCGTGGATCAGCTGCGGCGCGAGGGCCAAGCTGTAGCCACGCGGCGACAGCACACCCTGAGCCTTGGTCACCTCGGCGGCGCGAAAGATTCGGGTCGCGTCGGGCGATGCATGCTTCTGGGCCCAGGCATCGGCTTCCTGGAGGCTAAAGGCAGCTTCGTTTTCTCCGTAGTAGCCTTCGGGGTCGACGTGGAGGATATTCTTGCCTGATCGCGAGAGAGCCCTTTACGTTCCAACACGGGGTCAGTCAGAAAATGTCAGGGTTCTCCGTAGGCGGACACCTATGCGCCTTTTCGATAGAATCCAAGCTTACAGGGCAAATAGGGACTGCTGTAACCCCGTGCCGCTGATAACTACATCCCAATCAGTGTCTGAAAGAGATTCCATACTTGCGCAGAACCTGCTGTTATGGAATGAGGTGGAAGAAGAAGAAGGGAGGAGAAAAAAAAAGACGAAAAGTGGTGCAGTTGGTCAAGTGGGGGCGCTGCCTCAGGCGGTGGGCAGGGTGGTCCGCTGTCAGGCTGCCAGGCTGCCAGCACCAGCGCGCCCACAAAGTTCTTCGCCAGTGTGGGAACTTTTCAGGTTTTCTTCTTCTCTATCCGCTCGCCTCAAATTATCCTCCGCGGCGTCTTTGGCCTCTGGCCCGTGGCGCTGCGATTTTATTTGAATTGAGTGGTAGAGTAAGCTATCGGCCGGTATCTACTGCCCTAGAATAACGTCTGAAAGGGTGGTTCGAATGGTTGATACATTTCACTGCAAAAATGACATTGTGTTTTGCTGGGGCAATGCAACCCGCTACATGGCGGTAAATATATTACATACCCCAAGCAAAGCCCCCCAACCTTCTATTCACGGATAGTCCTCCAATTGAGGGTATCATGCTATTTTTATTGACGCTATCCTAAATCGACATGGCATCGGCGAAGCCCTTCCACCGCTTCTCAACAAGGCCAAGTAGCTGTTTCGACCGCAGATGCTCCGGCGTTAGCACGGTGCCGCCGTGTTTTGAAATGGACAGTATCCTTGTGGCTCCTCCAGTGCAATCAGCCACCACCGTAAGCGTCTCGTCACAGAGTGACTCCTCCAATGTATCCGGGTCGACCAGCACCCAGTACTTGCCCTCGGTCGGGCGATCGGTTTCCTTGCCGGTGAAAACCACGGCCGTGCACGCAATTGGGAAGCCATTTATGGACAGCGGCTTAGGAGCCTTTCTCGAGCAGACGACTAGTTCTCTATCCGGGTCGTACCGAGCCTGTGGCAGCTTGGTATCGCGAAGGGCTGCTAGCGTGGCAGCCCAGGCGGCGTCCAACTGGTTTCCATCCAGCGAGATGAAGAAGATGTCAATGTAGAGCACCCAGTAGGCAATGACCTGGCGCTCATCGCTGAACTCATCCGCGTCTTCTGCATCCGCATCACGCATCTCGTCATCGTCAGCCGTCGTAGGGTCGGCCGTTTGTGTGTGCCATATGCGAAAGTCGGCCGCGTCGAGAAGCTTGGAGCTGTGCAGTGCCGAGTAGACTCTTGTGCTGAGCGTCTGGGCGAGCGTCGAGGGCGGGCCGCCCGGGAGATTCTGGGGGGAGGAGCCGGTCGCCAGCTCAATGTTGGGGACGAGCAGGTCGTAGTCGCGCAGCTCCGACTCGGTGTTGGAGGCGCGGTAGTTGGGGATATTGGTTGTCAGGATGGTCTCGGCGCGGACGCCGCAGATGGCGGTCGTGTCGCCAATGCGCACCAGCGAGCTGCCGTGGGCGTGCGAAAGCGACGAGAGGTTGACTTCGGGTGTGCGAGGCTCGTCTGGGGCGCGGCCATTGCTTCGTGCGGGTGGAATGTCTTGGCTGGAGGGCTCGAGGTTGGCGAGCAGGTATGGATGCGGCGAAAGCTTCGCAAAGGTGGCGCGCGTCAGGCCAGCCTCTGCCATGATTTTGATGTAAATTGCAGTGATGAGGTTTCAAGGATTCGAATTACAAAAATTCTGGGCCGAAGTAGGGTAAAAGCAGGCGGATTAGATAGCGTTCGGAATTTGGCAAACCGATTTTTGGTAGAAAACTCGAGCGTCGCTACCTCACCTGGTGGGCGAGGTGGGGCCACAGCAGCAAAGACTGGAGTTGAGTACTCCGTACGTCTTGGAAAATATCAAGCACGATGAAAATGAATCGATAAGAATCGTGACATTCTTAGAGGCTGAATGCATCAATTGTGAATAGTAGATTGAGCCATTTGATGTTCATGACGAGACAGCAATGATTCAATGGCGAGTAACCGCCTATAGAGAAATATCATTATAAAATTAAGTTATAGATATACACGTGCCACGCACCTACCGCATTCGCTATTAGGTGCTACAGGGCCAGGTGGCCACTATAGCCCTATAGCCACTTTTTTACGCACATATTCTTAGATTATATATAATTATTACTATAATATAAAAAAAGATATAAAAAATTAAGGGCATTATAGATAATTATCTAGTATTTTTATAAAATAATCCTAAAATTCCTATTATATAGGTAGCTTATTAATTTAATATATTATAAAGTACTTTATACTAA
>JAEIJG010000130.1:0-50585 GCA_037289395.1 Beauveria scarabaeidicola | reverse complement strand
ATATACTAACTAGATATATATATAAGTCTAAGAGATACTAATTAAGGTATATTATAATATTAGTAAAGTTAAAAGATATTATAGACTACTATACTAAGCCTATTAAATTATTAATAATAAGCTAGGAGACTACTATATACTATAGTAGAAGCTATAGATAGTAGTAAAAGCTATTAATAACTTTACTAGCCTAAATAGGCTAATCCTAACCCTATTAGTCTTTAGTATAATCCTAAAGCTATCCTAGGATTTACCCTTATATATATTAATTATTAAATAGGTAGAAGCTATTAGGAAAGCTATAATAGAAGTAAGAATAATACTTACTAAGAGATAAATATAAGAAGCCCTAGCGGCTTATAATAGCCTAAATACTATAGTTATAAAGACCCTTTTAATATACTTAGAGATCTATATATATTAAGAAAAATATAAGTAATAAGGCCCTTTCTATCTCTTAGGGACTAATAAAGAAGAGTATATAGTAGAATTACTAAATAGTATTAAAACCTTCTAAATAACTTTAGTTAAGCCTTACTTATAAGATAAAGAGGAGAAGCTAGTATTAAGTTATCCTAGTAACCTTATAATTATAGGGTAAAGAACCCCTATTTAAATATATATAATAAGTACTAAGCTACCTATAGTAATAGTACTAATAATCCTTCTTATAAATAATAGTAGCTAAAATCCTTTAATAATAACTAAATTACTCTTTCTATCTTACCTAATAGCTAATAATAAAGCTACTAAGGTATTACTAGACTAATAATAGTTATATAATTCTAATTAGGAATTATATAATTAGTAATTAGATATTAGGGCCCTAGCTAAAGAAGAAGAAGAACCCTAGAAATTAACCTAGAAGATAAGAGGCTATCTATATAAGAGACTAATTAATAAGAGCTTCTTTAGTATAAAAGAGAAAGTAGACCTAGCTCTTATCTTAGATCTTAGGAAATAAGGTATTATTATAACACCTAGACTACTATTCTAGGTATCCTAATTAAAAGAAGTTAAAGTACTTATTAATAAAGGTATATTTAAAGTTATTAAATTTAACCCTACTATCTATAGTAATATCTAAATTTTTAATATTAAGATAGTTAATAAGATTAAAGGTAAGGGTACTAACTAACTATATAAGAAATTAAGGCTAGTTATATATAGCTATAGTAATAAGGGAAAATAATATATTTTTACTATCTTACTAATAATTTAATAAATAAGTTAATAGCTAATCCTAATACTAGCTTTAATACTTTTATAAAGAGACTATATTTTATAGCTTAAAGATATTACCTAAGTATATATATAATTAACTATAAAACTAGAAAGGATAATTATAGTAAAGCTACTAAAAGAGTTATATTACTAGTACTCTTAGAATTTAATTATAAGAGTTATTAAGCTACTATATAGTGTGATAGAAGCTAGTATATATTAGTAGGTAATATATTTAAAGTACTACTATAAGTACCTATAGATAATAAGCTTAATATATAACCTATACTTATTAATCTTAAAAGAGTAAGAAGCTAGGATTATTAGTATATAGACTAATAATATAATTAGATTAACTATAAAGGAATTTATATAAAAAGAGTAAGAAGAGCTTAATAAAGTAAGATTCTAAGCTAAGCTATATAAAGTGCTAGTAATAGATAGCTTAATTATCTTTAATAGCTATAAGCTTACCCTAATAAAAGATAAAAGCCTCTATCTCTAATAAAAGGGTTAAGCTATAAAGCTAATAATAGCTTTAACGCCTTAGGTATATATTAAGGAATATACTAAAGGCGCTTACTTAGCTAGTATCTACTAACTAGAAGTAGTATTTAATTTATTAATTACTATATAATATAAAGAACCTAACTAGGTAAAAATTAATAATCTTAACTAATAAATTAAGTAATAAATTAGAAACTAAAATAAAGGTATTAAATACCTCCCCCTAAACCTCTAAGCACTTAAGCTATTTATCTTTATTAATAGATTATTTACTAATAATAAAGACTTAAGTTCTTAGATTAAATATATTATTATAATAAGTAATAAAGAGATAATAAACTAAGATAAATTTATTTAAATTAAAGCTAATATTATAATATAGTTATTAACTAAGTTAAAAAGAGTTATAAGAAGTACCCTAGTATTAGAATTATATACTATAATATAAAGAGCTAATACTAGTTATATAATTAATTTAATATTAGCTTTAATTATAAAAGAACTTAAGATCCTACTAATCCTAATAATTTTACTAATAGATTTATATTTAATAACTTTATAAGTAGGAAATAGTATATAACTATATTAAGCCTAACCTAGTAATAAAATTAAAAAATAACTTATTAGATATTAAAAAGTACCTAATTCTACCCCTAGATAATATTAGTATAAAGCCACTATATTAGGAGTAGTTAGGGTAGATAGATTATTACTAGGGACGTGTCTTAACGCGCCCCTATAGCTAATAAGCGCTATAATAAGCCTAAGGCGGTAGTAGCCTAAGTAAGACTAAAATTAGAGAGAGAACTAATTAATAAGCTCCTTTTCCTAATTAAAGATAAATTTAAAGATAAGGTAAAGGAGATATAAATAAAGTATAAGTAAACTAGGGCCTAGAATAAGGCTAGGGCGGCCTTAAGGGGGACTAACGCCTTAATTACTTAAGAGGTAGTTTAGGCTATTATAAAAAAGATAGTTATATAGATACTTAAGGAGAACTAGAGTATTAGCTAACTCTAGCTTCTAGCTAGCTTATAGTTATATACTATAGTAGTAATAGCCTAGGACTAGGCTAGCCTTAGGGCTAAGTTAGTTTTTACTAAGTATAAAAGAGAACTAGTTATTAATATTAGAAGATATATATAGGAAATTAAAAACTATTCCTTATAAGAGATTATTATAATAATTAATAAGGCTATTTAGGCTAATACTATAGTAGTAGCGTACTATCTCCTCTCTAAGGATATAGTCCTAACCTTTTATTAAGAGGCGAAGGAATATATAAAAGATAAGCTTTAGGTAAAAATTATATTTAGTCTAAAGGTAACTCTCTCCTAATAAGTATATACTATAGTAGTTAAAGTAGTACTACTTAAGGAGATCTTATAAGATACTACTAACCTTATAATAACACTTTTAGCCTTTAATAAGGTAAATATTATTACTATAAAGACACACTATCCTTAACTTAAGTCTAGAATATAGGCCTCTCTTATTATTAGAATATATAATACTAAGATAGTAAACTACCTCTATAAGTAAGAGGTCTTTTTTAACTCCTAAGTCTTCTAATATAAGCCCTTCTTAGATATAATCTAGCCCTTATAATACTTTAGGTATTATTAGTATAACTATATAAGTAGGTTCTACTAAAATAAAGAATATTATAGCTAGTATACTTACTAGACTTATACTAGGTCTAAACTATACTTAGTAAAAAAGGATAATAAGAAAGAATAATATCTTAACTATAAAGGAAACCACCTAGTGTAATCCTAAGACTACCCTATTATAAGGTAGTACTAAGGCTATGTCTAGGAGATATACTACTTTTAACTAATAGAGTTTAAGAGCCGCTGCCCTAAGGAAGAAAGACACCTAAGGTCCCTAAGGGTGTTATCACCCTTAAAGAGAGCTAGGAGTATATAGTATCTAAGAGGGCGGCCCTTAGGTCCCTTCTCCTTAGCCCTAATCTAAAGACTATTCCTAGTATAAACTAATATACTAAACTTTAACTTTACTAACCTTAGAGTAGGGTCTATAAGCCTAGGGTTACTAGTTAGGATTCTATAATATAAAACCCTTATACTTATAATAAGTAAGGACTAGTTATACTAGGTATTATTATTAGCCCTAGTACTTATAGTCTAGTTATAAAGTAAATTACTACTCTTACTACTTTTATTATTATTAATAGTCTTAGAACTAATCTAGGATATAGTTATAACTAAACTAGCCTAGCTTAGATAACTAAATAAGGATTCTCTTATAGAATATTTATAAAGATAATAGTAATATCTAGTTAGCTTTTTATTAGGAGGATAGCTTAGATATTATTATAATCTAAGAGGTATTACTAAGTAGCCCCCCACCTACCCCCTCCTTAGCTCTATACTAGCGCCTATAGGGGGGGGGGTAAGTAGTAACTTATATCTATAAGAGGGTTAATAGAGTATTATAAGAAGTAATAGTTAGAAGGGATATATACTATATTAAATTCCTTAATAACCCCCTTATCCTTATAAGTATTTACTCTAAGCTAGGTATAAACCTATATAGACTCCTAAGCGGAATTCTATTAAAAGGGGAGATTCTATATATAGTAGTAGAGGACTTTAACCTCTACTACCCCTCTTAAGACCTCTATAATAGAAAATCCCTATTTATAAATAATATAATTAAGGCCCTTACTTATATTAAAACTATATTAGTTATACCCCTAGGGATAATAATATAGTATTACTATAATTACTATATAAGTACTTTAGACCTCCTCTAGGCCTCCCTAGTACTAAGAAGTAGATATATAACACTAGACTAGAATCTAGCTAGGTCTAACTATATCTTATAGCTATTAAAGCTTTAGGCTTATAAGTTAAAGGGAAGTAAGCTAATAAAGAAATAAGGAAAGATAGATATTAGTCTTACCTTAGCTAAGGTAGTAGCCTAGCTCCTAGCTATAACTAAACTACTAATAGTAAGACCTTTAAAGGTAAAAGTAATATATAAGTAGCTTATACTAGTAATAGAAGATATTATCCTTAGGGCTATCCTTATAGTAGGCCCCTTTTAGATTAGGAGGCTAGAGTAATAGAACTAAAAAACTAGCTAGGTAGTTACTAAGATAAAGAGGACCTAGAAGTAGGTATAGAGGTTAGGAAATAAAGTAGACTAGGAGATTATATATAGAATAAGAAAGGCCTAGTCCTAGGCCTTAGCTAAGGCGTAAAAGGTAGCCTAGAGGATATACTTTAACTTACTAGGTAATATACTAGTATTATAGAAGTAATATAAGTAGGTAAAGAGGTTTATAGTAAAATATATAGTTAATATAATCCTAGAGCTAGCCTACCTAGGTTATAATACCTTAATATAGTTAAGGGAGGAGAAGGTAGAGGTCTTAGCCTAAAAGTTCTTTCTAGCCCTAGTGACTATTAGTCCTAAGCCTAAGTATAATATAGCCCTAACTTATAAGCTAGACGCCCCTAGACCCTTATAAGATAAAATAGAAATCCTTATAGAAGTTATAGTAGATAAAGTTAAAGATATACTTAGAGGCTATATAGCCTAGAACGCCCTAAGTCTAGATAAGGTCCTATATAGACTCTTAAAGGCCCTAGGCCCCCCCCTATATAAGATATTAGTAAAGCTCTTTAATATATTACTATAGTCTAAATATTACCTAGCCTAGTACTAGGCTAGCTCTACTATAGTCCTCTAAAAGCCTAGGAAGACCTTAGATAACTTCTAGATAGTAGGAGGATAATAGCTAATAACCCTCCTTAATATAATAAGTAAGCTATTTAAGAAGATTTTTACTACCTATATTATAACTATAGTAGAGGCGTACTAGCTCCTTCCTAAGGGTTAGATAGGGAACTAAAGGCATAGGTTAATAAAAATAGTAATTATAATAGTTATTAAGCTAGTCTATATAGCTTAGGCCTAAGGTAGGGCTATATTACTTTTTTAACTAGATATAACTAGAGCTTTTAATAATATTAACTATAGACTACTTATTTAAGAGCTCTATTAGTTAGGTTACTTAGAGAAGATCCTTAACCTTATTTAATCCTTCCTTAATAAGAGAATAAACTAACTCTAAATTAATAGTAATATAATAAGGGAAAGGGTAGTCTAGTATAGAGTCCCTTAAGGCTTATTACTATTACTAATCCTTTTTATTTTCTTTATAAGCTTATTATATAAAGCCCTTAGGGTAGCCTTAGGTCTATATATAATTAGCTTTATAGATAATATAAACCTACTATATATAAAGAAGAACTATAGTAAAATAAAGTCCTAGTTAGAAAATACTTAGGCTATATATAAAGACTAGATAAGAACTTATTAATTAAGCTTCTTTATACTAAAGTTTAAGTTACTATACTTCTAATATAAGTAAGCCTTAGATCTAGGCCCCCTTATACTTAGGGGTAAGGTAGTAAAGTTATTAATAAATATATACCTCTTTAAAGTAATATTATTAGTAGGGTTAGAATAGTAGAAATAGGTTAAGTCTATATTAAGGAAGGTCTAGTCTATACTTTAAGCCTTATAGCTAATAATAAGGAAGTTATAAGGCTTAAGGGTTAAAGAAGTAAGAGATATTTACCTCTAAGGAATTTATCTAATTATATTATTTAAAGTAATAATATAATATAACCTTATAGCTAGCCCTATATAAGGCCTAGCTAGACCCCTCTAAGAGCTATAGGTAAGGTGCTTAAGGGTGGTTAGAGGAGCCTTTAAGGCTACCCTTACTTACTATATAGAGATAGAGCTTAGTATACTACTAATAGATATTTACTTAATAATATAAAAGAGTAAAACCCTAAACTAGTAGGAGGCTAATAAGGCTATAACCTAGCTTTAGTATACTACTATATAGGTATTATCTTTAGTCTTACTCTACTAAAATAGTAAAAGATAGATTTTACTATTAATAAAAGACCTTTACTAAAACCTACTAAAGATAAGTAAGGGGGTATTAGAGGGGGACTAGTATATACTTAAGGCTTAGGCTAACTAGATATAAAAAGTAAAGTAAGAGTATAAGGAGACTAAGAGCTAAAGGTAAGTAAGATAGCTTACTTTATTTTTAGTCTATAAGCCCCTATAAGCTAAGTATAAGGCTAGAGTAACCTTACTCCTCTACTTACTAAGGTATATTAGTTTTATTATAATATAGTTATAAATAAGAAAGATTAAGCTAAATACTTTCCTCTATAAATAATAAGTACTTAGATATAATATAAAGATATATTAGTATAAATATAAAGTAAAAGATATCTATTATATACTTCTCTAATATAAACTTATAAGCTAGTACTATACCCTTACTATAGTACTACTAAGGGACTAAAGAGATATACTTTATATACTTAACTACTTAGTTAAGAGTAAGAAAATAGTAAAATAAGTATATAACCTATAGAGGCTAACCTATATAAACGTTAGACCTAGGGTAGAACTAGGACGGGATAGATATAGAGTAGGTATAGAGTAGATAGGGAGAAGCTAAGGCCTAATAAAGGGGACACCCCCCCCCTAAGGGGGGTAAAATAAAAATAATTAAGAAGAGGGGCCTTACTAGCCCCTATTAGGAACTAATATATAATTAGAGTTAGATAGAGAAGTAAAGGTTTTCCTCTAGGAAGTCTAGTTTTTCCCTTACTTATAAAAGTAATAAGACTAGATAGGTATATATAGGCCTAGTTAGTATAATTTAATAATAATAGATTTATATTCTTTATATAAGTACTTTATTAAGCTTAGTATAATAAAAGAGAAATACCTAATAATTAATATTATAATACTCTAATAAAGCTATAAATATTATAAAGCTATTAAAATATAATAGATTAATAAAGATAATAACCTAGCTAATATAATAATAAAGGTATTACTAAATAAAGCCTTATTTACCTTAATTAAGAAGAATATCTTAAATATTTGCCTTAAGGGATAGGTAGAGAGAGAGAGAGTAAAGTATAAAGGAGAGAGTAGACCCTAATTTACCTTAACTAAGGGTCCTAACTAGTATAACTAAGAGAGGCTATTATAGCCTCTCTTAATTATATAGTTAAAATCTAGGACTACTAGAGAAGGTAATAGCCTAAGAGAGACTAGCTATTATAATATTTTAGAGACGCCTTCTCTTAAAGAAGCTAAGAATAAATAGTAATAACTATATATTTACTATAATATTCTTAAGATACCTTCTTTTAAGAGCCTTTCTTTTAAAGAAGCTAGTAATTAATTAGTAATAGCTATATATTTACTATAATATTCTCTAGACACTTTCTCTTAATAAGGCTAGCTAAAACTAATTAGTAGTAACTACTTATTTATTATAATATTCTCTAGATGCCTTCTCTTAGAGCCCTTAATAACTCTAATACTAGGATTATAGCTTTTAATAGGCTTAGAGGGGGAGGAATCCTTTATTCTTTATACTAAATAGGTAAAACCCGCCCCCCCCCCCCCTAATAGAAGAAGTAGATTTTCCTTTATATAAGCACTAATAGTAGCGGTAGTAGGAAGAGGCTAGTACTAGAAGAATAAGGTACTAGTAATAGTATATTTATTATTTTTCTTTTTTTATTATATTTTTAAGTAAATTAACTAGAATTAAGCTATAGAGAGATTTTACTAGTGTTACTTAAGGCACTAGCTTAAGCGGCTAATTATATAGGTGCCTTAGATAATAGCTAGTTATACTTTAGAAGAGTTAATTCGCCCCACTTTACTTATAAGCTATAGAGGCTATAGTAACTTAACTATAGATAGCCTTAATTATATATAAATAGAACCCTTTTTATATCACTTAATTAAGACCACTAAAACTAACCCACCTTATTCTAATAATTTTAAGAGAAAGGTAATTAATAAGGGCTATATAGACTTATTATTATATATAAAAAGATATATACCCTAAATATACTATATAGCCTAGCTAATTTTTAGTTAATAGTTATTAGGCTATACCTAAGAAAGGCCCTAGCTCTTACTACTAATAAACCTAGGCCTAGCGCTACTAGAAGAAGTAGTGTAGAAGGCACGCTAATTACCCTCGCTACTAATAGCGCCCTAGCTAGAAGAAGTAGTGTAGAGGGCACGCTAATCGCCCTCGCCACTAACGGCGCCCCTACTAGAAGAAGTAGTAGAGAGAGCGCTATAACTACTCTTACCACTAGTAAGCCTAGCGCTATTAGAAGAAGTAGTAGAGAGAGCACTATAACTACTCTTACTACTAGTAAACCTAGTAGTAATAGAGGTATAGCGGGGGAGGAAGTAAAAGAGGGATTAGAAGGGGGGCTAGTACTAAAGAGGTTAATATAACTAAGATATAGTAAATATAGCTAGAATAAGACCTTCTTAGCTAAATTTATCTTTAATAAGGCTTTTTTTAATAAAATATCTTATAATAAATCTATATTTAATAAAGCCTTCTTAGTAAAGGCTCTTTTTAATAATACCTTCTTTAATAAAGCCTTTATTATTACTAAAAAATAAATTAACTAAGAACTAGTTATTAAACTATAAGAGAAAGGCCTAATAACTATATTAGGCTAGTTATTTAAAAAGTCTAACTCTAATAAGGTTAGATAGTTACTTAATAAAAGTGTCTTTTAATTTAAATAATATAATAAAAATAAATATAACTAATATTACCTTTTTAAGATATAAATAATATATAAAATAAAAGGTAAAAGTACTAATAAGCCTTATAAGAAATCTTATCTTATAATTTATAACTATAATAACTAAGGTAAATTTATTATATTAATAAAATTACTAATAATCTAGAGGAATAGCTAGTAACTACTTATTATACTAGCTCCTTTACTCGCCTAGAGAAAAATTAGCCTCTAAATAAGAGATATTACCTAGGTATATATATAATTAAATACCTTACTCTAATAAGTTATCTTTATAAAGCTACTATAATAGCTTTATAACTAGTACCTAGAGGGTATAATTATAAAGGTAATTAAGCCTTTATATAGTATCCTAGAAGTAAGCACCTACTAGTAAGTAACCTACTTAAAGTACTATTATAAGTAACTTAGTATAATTACTTTAACCTTTAACTTATACCTTATAATCTCTATAGGTAATAAATTTAGCCTTATAAGAATATAAATAGATAATATAATAAGCCTAAGTAATAAGAGTTTTACTTAACTTAAGGATAAGAAGCTTATAGCTACTAGATTTACTACTAAGCTAAAAGAATTCTTTATAGTAAAAATACTATTACTTTTTAATAGTTACTAAATTACCCTAGGTCCTAATAACTCTATTATAGTTACCTAGAAAGGGTAAGCTAATAGATTAGCCCTTCTAATAATAAAATAAGAATATATAGAGTAATAAGCTTATAAAGTATACTTATTAACTATTTACTAACTAGAAGCCACCTATAACCTTTCTATAGTAGCTTAGTAAAAGGAGCTAAATAATAATAATTTTAAGTGGCTCCGCTATTATTTATAATAGTAAATAGATAATATAAAGAAAGGGCTTTAATATATCCCTATTAACCTTACTAGGGTTAAGCTCTTTACCTTTATTAATAGATTATTCACTAATAATAAAGACTTAAACTCCTAGCTAGGTTATATTATTATCTTAGGTAATAAAGAATAAGCTAATAATTAGAGCCTCCTAAGGGGTAATATTATTATATATAGCTTAACTAAATTAAAGAGAGTAATATAAAGTGCCTTAGTAAGTAAATTATATAATATAGTATAAGGAGTAAATATTATATATACCCTTAATTTAATACTAATAATAATAATTAAAAGGCTTAGCCTCTTAAAGATCTTAATAATTCTAATAACTAATTCCTTTTTATTATATAAATACCTAATTAAATTAGGTATTATAAAAAAGAAATAACTTATAATTAATATTATAATACTCTAATAATTATATAAATAAAGAGAGGTATATAAAATAAAATAGATTAATAGTAACTATAATCTAGCTAATACTATAATAAAGGTATTACTAAATCTAATACTTAAAAGCTTTATTAATATAAATAAGATTAATATTAGGATATAGGGATAGGTAGCCTATAATAATATAAAAGAATAATAACTAAAAAAGAAGGTATAAAGGCTAAAGGCGTAAAGGTATAAAGGTATAAAGTAAAAGAAGGATATATTAGATATATATATATTAGAAGAATCTACTTTTTATTATATTTTTAATAGAATTAAGCTAATTTAGTTTAAATTAAGGAATTTATTTTAGCCTTAAAAGAGAAAGACTACTAGTGTTATAGCCACTAGCTATAGCCACTAAATGCAGCGCTCTTATTAGCTCGCTACGTTAAATGACCTATAACTGTATAATAGACCTGTAACTCTCGATAGGGCAAATGTGGCCCTAAGCAAGCAAGAACATCAACACCAAGAACCCTACGTATCGTACTGTACGACCCCTTGTGATACCAACAGCCATAATTTAAGTTTGGACGCCAGTGTCACAGACGCTCAAACGCTATAGAGTCAAGACATGGTGGTGAATTGCATGATTATCGGGATTCTGCACGGTGATGCCTGAGTGAAGTGAAGCTCAACGTTGGGAACCCAGCCTTGGCACAGGGATCATTTTAAAGCCCCCAACTATGCACACTCCATGTCCGTCTAAGTCTCCAAGAGACGAAGGTTTGTGTCCATGTTTCACATTGCGCTCCACTGGTGATGATGCCGGGGCGGCCATTATTTGCACAGGCCGCTTACATGAGAATAATAATAGCACTGGTGCATTATTGCTGCATGAGCTGTATGTACGTGCGGGATGCCAGGCTGCCGAACAACTACTGATAGTCCCCCGGCGTCGGTCCGTGGGCAATCTTCATCGTTCATAGGATGGCAGGTCGCACACCCCCTTCACGTCAAGTGCCAGCTCCTTCATGGGCCATTCGCAGTCTGTATATTTAGAGTTCCGCGGCAACGTTGGTTTTCTCCACAGGGTGTGTACCAGAGCAGACAGAAACCAGCAGCTGTCACATTACATCTCTGCACTGGTACGCGAGACTGCGAGCATGTTCACACGGGTCTTTGCTATAGCCTATGGGTAGCAAGGCGCGGCACACAATTTGTCTGCGTTGGATGGCAGTGTAGCATAACGACTCTTGTACTGGTAGATGCATGCTAATATTAGAGATGGTGGCGGATCAACAACGCCGAGTTTCTCGGCAGTAAAGGACCAAATGACGCTCCTTGTCAGTGATTATCTGCATGGCTAATAGGATCCAATGCGCCAGTGATTTCTCATAGGCTCATACAAAGTAGAGATGCATTTTGTCAGTGCCATCGATCAATAATTCTTTGCCATTGGCTTGATGGCTTCGCATCTTGCGACGGGCACCTCCACAGTGAGATCAAGCCACGGTAGTCGGATCCCGTCGGCATCCACAATGTCCAATGGCCACGGGCTGGTCCTTTTGCTGTGCAGGCATCGTAGTGATTCGAATTGCACAATGTCCATCCTGTAACCATAGAGAAAACAATGTTTTTTTTTTCTAAAATCCTCTTGGCAACTCTTGCAGCTCTCGGCGTCTGCCAGCTAACTCCGAAGCAGGTGTGCAAGGCTGAGTGAGGCAGATGACGCTTAATAATCGGGCGCTTGTCCTGGAGAGCGGCACTTGACATTTTGCGCTTGACGAATGATGACACCAGAATCGGATATGCTCATCAAAATTCGACTCGTGAACAGCGGCTCTGTCCATACAGCCCCCAAATACGTCCAAGATTGAACATGGGGCTTCAGGAGACTCGGATAAGGTTCGCTGTTATATAATTTGGGCCTAGCACAGCCAGTCTGCCTCGAATCCGGAACGCGCCGTCGCTCATGAGGGCTGCGTCCCGACATGGCAGAAAACACTGCTTCCGATGCGCCTTCGGCCGACGCGGCTGCAGATCTGGAGCCTCTCTCTTGCGTATCCTGCCGAGCCAAGAAGCTAAAATGCGACCGCAGCAAGCCTGCTTGTGCACGATGCGTCAAGGTCAATGGCGACTGCCTCTATCCCGAATCACGTCGGAAACCAACTTTTAAGCGAAAGAATGTCAAAGAATTAGAGGCCCGCTTAGGTACACTTGTTGCGTGAAATCAATCAAGCTTTTCCCTCTTCAGAGACAATGAGTACTGACAATCGAGGCAGCTCAGGTTGAGGGCATGTTGAAAGACATTAATGGAAAGGAGCCTAGTCAGGGCTCAACTGAGGATCTTGAGCCATCTGAAGGGAGCTTCGGCAACATCGGTCTTGATTCTGGAGATCATGCACCCCATTTGTCTCCAGACTTTGCTACAGATCCTTTCTATGAAACAGCGTCGGGCAGCAAGGATGTAAACCATCAGCAAAACTCTCAGCTCATCGGCCTCGGCATGACTGAAGCTTTGCCTCCATTTGAGATTATAGAAGACTTGTAAGCATTACCCCACATCCTTGGCCGACATCTTATTGATGAATAAAGGCATGCCATATTCTTTTCTTCGGCGTACCACATGGCCCCCGTCGTGCATTCAGGGAGGTACCTGACCGCTTTCTACGGCGATCCTTTACGTCGCCCAGCCATGTGCCTTCAAAACGCCATCTGGGCATTGGCATCTCACGGCCACGTCAAATACGATGGCTACTCGGACATATTTTATCGTCGCGCACGTCATTACATTGAGGCGGACGAAATGAGAGTACGTATTCGCCTGCATGCTCTGGCCACTTGGCTGACTTGGAAGATAGGATGCCGGCGAGCATTTCATCACCCTGAACCATGCACAGACTTGGGTCATTCTCTCCACGTATGAGGCAAAAAGGATGCACTTTACACGAGCGTCTATGAGCTGTTCAAGATCTGTGCGCATCTGCCAGATGATGGGTCTCGATCGGCTGGACGGTGGTATTGACGATCTACCGCCTGCTTTGGGGCCTGCACGGTCTTGGATCGAGCTGGAGGAGAGGCGGCGTGTTTTCTGGGGAGCTTTTGCCATTGACTGTCACGCTTCGATATCGACAGGCTGGCCTTACCTCATCAATGCAGAAGATGTAAACAGCAGCCCCTCTCTAACAAATATCTTTCAATTTCACAGCTAACCAGCGACACAGATCATGACCCGACTTCCTGCGTCCGAAGCCGCCTTCTCTTCTGGAGAGGAGGAAGAGACAGCCCATCTGCACCAAGTATTCGAAGGCGCTCCTTACGCGGGCTTTGCTGGGACAATTGTCACTTGCCAATTGTTCAAGTCGATACTGCGACACGTACACAGACCAAAACCAGACGACAACCCAGCAGATTTGGCGCATGGCGGCTTCTGGAAACGTCATCGGGAACTCGACAATCAGCTCTCCAGTGTCTTCATGTTTCTTCCAGAGAGATTTCAGCTGCCAGCCAATACGCGAGACCCTGGCGCCGTTCATGTCAACCTCAACCTTCACGCTTCCATTATTTGCCTGCACCACGCGGCACTGGAACTTGCGGAAATGCATCACCATTCACAGTCGATAATAGATGAAAGCTTACGCCGCTTGAGAACATCCGCTGAAGAGATTGTCAACATTGTAAAAATGACGGCTCACAGAACAGGCATATTTGTAAGAGCTGAATGCAAGCCCCCCTCCCTTTTCCGAGTCGCCCGCTTACTCTTGCTACAGAAAAGCCCAATGTGTGCAATAGCCATGTACTGTGCGACGACTGTCTATATCTACATGGCAAAGACTGATCCATCAAATGACATCAGCCCGGTGGATGTGTCCAACCTCGAAGTCATTATCCGTTCCATGGAAGCAATCGGTCGCAGCCACCAAATAACAATGGCTCTTCTGCAGCAAGCATGTCACGATATCGATACAAATGGTCTGGCCCATAAAATCAGATTTCCAGCACTGACAAGATATCGCCAGTCGGGACTGTGTGGCATGGGGAATATTCCTCTATTCGTACGGAGCTCAGTGTCACGCAACACTGAAATCTTGCCCGTTCTGCCAGGACGCTTGCCACTGGAAAACCCCAAAGGCCAGAGGCTCGATGTTGTGTCTAGGGGCTCCGACGCGACTGTCAGGAGACTTACTGGGACCGATTGCTACCAGCCCATGATCGGAGCCGTGACCAGAAACGTTGCCAGAGCCGCAGATCAGCCGACGGTGATTGATGTCAGCGAGCCCTACGCAAACAAGCGACAGAGAACCGAGGACAGCCCTCTGTCGCAGGACAGGGATGCCAGCATCGCATCAATGCAAAACGCTCCTGCGCAGAATAACGCGCCCGGAACCAACAACCCGTGGAAAACGGGGTCAAACAGTTTCGGCAGCGTGTTTTCTCTCCCTGATCGCTCGTCGCCCTCCAACACATCCTCACCGGTGCTTCAAAACTCCGCCGCCGCCGCCGCCGCTACCTGCAGCAGCAACGAGTCCCCGGCAGCCGTCAGCGGTGTAGGGACGAGTACGATCTTTGGCCTGGGAAACACCCCCGCGGAGAACCGGATCGATCTGAGGGTGTTTCAGGACCGCATGCTCAGTTCAACGTGGCCGAACCAGGACGACATATTCGCGGCGCAGATTACCAATTCGCTCATTGACACTGGTGAGATGCCCGGCGGGATCAGCATGCCGTGGAATTTCTTCACCGACGATGTACCCCCGTGGAACGGGCCATGACATGCATTCAACGACACCTGTCATGGCTGGCGCAATATATATTTCAGGATTGGGGTTTCATGACTTACTTTTGCCTGGGCGTGTAGGGGCGATGGACGGCTTTTCTATAGGTGGCAAAAAAAAAGACTTCACTCACTGATGTTGGATTGGGAACGGAATGGCGTTTTCTGGTGGCATTCGACTACAGAGGTTGTTAGGCTTTCTACTCTAGTATTGTGTATGACACCATACACGGATTGTAATCAATGTATTTATGACTGCATCTCTGTAACACCGGTAATACCTCGCGGTCATGTATTGCTTCCGCATCAGCGTTTTGGTCCTGCAAGGCGGCCCCTTCACTTTTCTCCCGTCTCTCACATTGTCCCATCCTGCGGCTTCGGTGACCTTCTACAACGATGAACACCGAAATCAGCAGTACCCGGCCTGAACAATTTTCCAAAAAATATACCAGTGTTTGTTTGTTACAACAAAGTCTTATATACAAATTTCAGAATCTCTCCCGATTGGCTGAATTAATTGAAACGCCGGTGCGATGCTACATATTGTCCAAATTACATATAATGCCTAAAAGCCTTTACTTGCGCTCGAAACAAGCATAAAAATAAAAGTGAGCCCTAGATGCTTCCACTTGAACGGCAGAGATGAAGCCGCACCGCCGGAGACAGGCAGTCCTGACTTGGCCGCCACCGGGGTCGGAGCCACCGTTGCGTCGGGAAGCTGATTTTTCCCGGCGCCGATTTCCACAACGTTGGATCCAGACGGCTTCGCGTCAAAGTTGCTCTGAGCCAAAGACACTTCGTTGTTTGCAATGTCATAAACAACATAGGCGCTGCGTAGGAACGTGTCGCCAAGGACCCTTGCTCCTTTGCCAGATGGAAATATGCCGAAGAGGCAGGCCCTTCTCCCATCATCTAGCTCGGGAGATCTACCATTAGCAGAAACGACTGGCAGCACAAGCTCTCTCAACTGAACAGATATTGATGCTGGTTTGCTAAAGTGAAATGTGATGGTATCGTCGCTGAGTGCCTTTTCGCAGGGAATAATAGCCAGTTGAGATCGCTCGAACCAAGTCGCATTAACTGCCTGGTAGACTGAAGTCGCCAAGTCGTTGGGCAGATAGGTAAGGGAGGATCCTGTATCAAGTAGTACGGCCAGCGCCATGTCATTGGCGATGGACTTGGAGCCAGCGTCTAGCCCTGTCATGGTGATGAAAAATTCGCGGTAGCTGGAGCCAACCTTTTGTACAGGGACAGTCACTAGGTTCCCGTGATATTGCGATCTGTCGACACCTCCAAACAGCAAGCTTCCTGTCGTCGAGTTGATGTCGTCCAGCCAAATACTATATGCGTTGGTGCCGATATGCTTGTCTGCAAGCAATCTTGTGGGAAGGTTGTCGTATGGTCGCTGCCCGGAGCGAGCGACTTGGACCTCATTTTCGGGGTATCCGATACCCAGAATTCCCTGTTGAGAGCTGCTATTATATCCGATGCCAAATTGGAAATTGTCTAGACCAATGTCTCCGAAACGAAATGAATCCGTAGCGTAGTCGCCTTGTGCACTTGAGCCGTCCACGTAGGAAATATTGAAGCGACTGTTAATATATTCGTATGTTGATGATGAATTGGCTGTGTACGTTCCTGATACATCACAAGCCTCATTCGATGACTTGCATAATGACGAACCTGCCGTGTTTACCCAAAGATCACTACTGCCGGTATCAAGATGGAGGCGCAGTTCTTGGGGTGGATTGCCGAGCGAGGCATTGAAGAAGTATAGGGTTCTCTATGGCATTTATCGTCAGAGTATGTAGAGTTGGTCAAAATAAAACGCACATACCAGATTATCTAGCTCTGCCTGCACGGTTCCACTGCGCTTCATGATTCGTTGCCTGTCCCGCGCAACGGGATCCCGGATCTTGCTCCGCTGCAGGGACAGCTGAACAACGCGAGTGTCGCCTTCTCGCCGCGGCCTCATCAGCTCTCCGTTGGATTTCCATTGCAGTAGACAGAAAATGATGGCCGATATAGTGTGCCAATGCATGTTGGGCCACGGTGCTTTGGCCGAACCACTACAGGCACACGCTCCACCACCGACTGGAGCACACTATTTGTGTGCTGGGGCTGGCCCGATGCGCCTCAGGTGGTTTCCGATGGAAGGGAGACCGCTCTGGAGTGATAGTTGATGCTCTGCGTGTCCTAATTACGGTTCAACTTCGATTGTGGCGCGGTTTTTGCAACGTAGAGGTGTGCGGCTGCGTCGTTGAGTTGGGTGGAGTAGCGAACCGCGAGAATCGGGTACTGGACGACTAGAGTGAGTGTTGAAGAGCCGAGAAATCTAATGAAAGTTGGTCGAAATGGGAAAAGGAAGAAGAGAAGGAACTAGTTTGAGCATTTGTCTGCTTGTAGGCACTGTGGTATCGACGTGAGAACGGCGAGCTGTGGAGATTAGGGAGCTCGGTTTGGAGCTTGGAGGACAAAGGCACTGCCGAGGTGCGAGGCTGCCACTGAAAGAGGCAGCAAACGCGAGTTTTTTCTTGGCAGCAGACCAAGTCCCTTCTACTCCGTACGCCTGTTAGGAATCATAAAAGTCAAAAGTGTCTGTGCAGGAGCCAAGCGGTCAAGTTAGGCATGACTTGACTCAACGCATCGCCTCAACTAGCCTGTGGTGGCAGGTCGCATCCGGGCCGCCAATGCCGCCCTCGCCAATGCCACGCTAGACCTGTTACCAAGATAGCCACTGAACGAACATCTGGGAATCAGCATTGGATTTTTCTTCTTCTTCTTCTTCTTCTTCTTCTTCTTCTTCTTCTTCTTCTTCTTCTTCTTCTTCTTCTTCTTCTTCTTCTTCTTCTTCTTCTTCTTCTTTATGCTTCTTCATGCCGAAGCAAGGGGTTCCGTCCGTGCTGTCAGGATGTCTGTCGATCGAATCAGGGAGCGTGACGGTGACCCGAGCGCGGTAAATCAGTAAAAGCCACAATCGTCCGTCGTTGGGAGGCAGCTAGCAGCAGAAGTCCGCATGTTGCGGGACTAGTTAACTTAGTAGTGTCGGGACGAAACCAAGCCTCTGACGCGCGGCGGGAGCGACGTCTGGGGTCGGTTTGGTGGTGGAGGGAAGCCTCCGGTCGAGTTACAGAAGGGGAGGGATGCTCGATTGCTCGATTGCCCGATGTGCTGGAAATAAAGCTGGGTTTGCCCGTCAATGGGCAGCCTGTCATTCATCCGGAAGTTGCTTTTGGGGAGTTTGCTGATCCTCGTCACCATCACCGCTAGCTTATACCCTCATGCGCAGCCACCTACCGCTGCTCACGCGCACATTTCTTTATAAGGCTATTTTAAACTCGACAAGATTTCCACTCCAGATCTATTTCTGGAGCTCAAGTTGAGTCCTAGTGGTGTTGAGCCGACACAAGTACAACGTCCAGCCTGACGCCCAACAACAGTTTTAGTTTACTCTACCCACGCAACATGTGAATTTCTTAAGAAATGCGCATGTTTAGTGTTCGCATCATCTTCACCGCAAAAAGACAGAGCTAGCTTTTTTTGCTAGAATACAGCCGTTGCACTACGACAGATCAATTGTTCTGACATGTCTCGCCGGCGTCTCAAGATGGAGCCCACTTGCCACGCTCCGAGACGAAACAGGGTGCAGGCCGTGACGCCTAAAACCAGGGACCATTGCTCAGTTTGACAATGCTATTTCCCGAGTTGGAAAACTTCGCCGTCGATTGATTTCCTCTGCATGAGTCTATCGAGCGTGCGCTGCACTGTTTCGCTATTCAGCCGACGGATCCGACGCCGCCAGAGCCTCCTGTTCTA
The DNA here is from genome assembly GCA_037289395.1 of Beauveria scarabaeidicola. Taxonomy (NCBI): domain Eukaryota; kingdom Fungi; phylum Ascomycota; class Sordariomycetes; order Hypocreales; family Cordycipitaceae; genus Beauveria; species Beauveria scarabaeidicola. The sequence continues at coordinate 31,361 of JAEIJG010000130.1, read as the reverse complement.
CGGGACATGCGACTCGTCGAGCGAAGAAAAGTTCGATGGCTCGGATCGATGAGGATCGTCCGCAGTATTGTGAGCTTTGAACCATTGCGCAGCTTTTACGGAATAAAATAGTGTAATCTTTTTTCACAACTCAACCACCAAACTAGTTGCCGTCTTCAGCTTCCTACTCACTTGTCAGCAGCCAGCCAAGAAGAGGGTGACAATTTCAGCTTGTGGCGCCCAATGATGAAAAATGGCTGAAGCCTACTGTTCTGTTTCTCTCTACTTTATCTTGTCCAAGTGTTTCTGCAGGAGGTGGTAATGGTGCTGCCTAGCCCAATCGTACGCTGCCCGACTGGGCTCTTTCTTATTAGGCAGATGCATGTCCATTCCTGTTATTTAGCCAGTGCCAAGACCTCGCGCCTCAACGATGAATTCGGCTGCCTACCGGGTGCTGTTCCATTTCGCTCGACTTCAGCCGCAAAGTGCAGATCCTTTCTGTGGCCGGCAGAGGGGGTATTCTGTCTGCGCACAATGCTCCCACTTTATATATTAGCTGGCATCGCGCCAGCAACTACTGGATTCGCAGGCTGAGTCTGCATAGTATCGTGTCGAAATCGCTCTGTATCTTCGCCAGATATTTGAAAGAGAGAAAAATGGATTACGAAATAATCGCGAGCATGGACCGCTGGTAAGTATTCAAGCAATCAATAAAGCAGATCCTAAGCCCCTAGCTGTACCTGAACCTGTCTAACTCTTCTGTTGGCAAGCCCTTCCTACGCCGTAAGAGAGACTAGAGTTGATTGAGATGGCATACAATCACATCGATAGTAACGCGTATCGGAGCTTCTTTGGCGCCATGGGATGCGCCTTTGCCATTGTCTTCGCCACATTCGGTGCGGCATACGGCACGGCCAAACCCGCTGCCGGCATCTTCTCATCTGGCATCCTTCGTCCTGAGCGTCTCGTGCCTAACACGTAAGAATTTTGCACCCGTCTCTCCCCGTTTGACTATTACTTCTTCGACTCCGTTGCTAGACAGTCTTCTGAAAAAGAAAACAGGCTCTGTGCAGTCATGGCTCAGATCTTGTCCATCTACGGCCTAGTCTGCTGTGTCGTCATGATACCCAGCCTCAACGAGAAGATGGCTCTCCACACGGCTTTTTTGCAGCTTGGCGGCGGCATCGCCGTCGGTCTTTGTGCTTTGGCGGCCGGCTTTTCCATCGGTATCGTCGGCGACGCGGGAGGTAAGCTCGTTCTGCATGCTGCGAATAATGGAATGTCTAGCTGACCTAGTCGAAAGTCCGCGCCAGTTCCCAGCAGCCTCGTCTGTATATGGGAATGGTCCTTATTCTCATATTTTCAGAAGTTTTGGGGCTCTACGGTTTTGTTATTTCGCTCTTGATGATAACCAAGTCCAAGTCCGATGTGACCAGGTGTCTTTATTAGTTCCATAAGCAGGCAAGAATGCCTCATCTCGCATTAGTTATGTCTTCTTTCGGCTGCTCAGAATGCTTCTCATATCAACAGATAAAATCACTCCAGAGTCATACACGTTGATTGAGTCTTTCAACCGCCAGCGCTTCGTAAATAGATATTGAATCTCACAAGGGGTTTACACTTTCACACCACCCATTCATTCGCTGCCCCCTCTGCGATGAAGGGCTCGTCGATTTGCTTGATTGCAAAATCGCTGCAGAGAATACTGCAGCATGACGTTAGATCAGGATCTTTTCGACCTGCGCTGGTGTGGGGAAGAGCTTACCATGCTGAGGCGACCAGAGAATCCAACTCTGCGATGACAGCCTCTCTCTTTGCGCCACTGACAAGACCTCTATGTATCTGCAACTGCAGCTCCTTAATTCGCCCCGACTTTCCCACGCCGGCCTGCTCCAGGACTTTGCGACCCATGCAGTCAGAGTGAAACGCGTGCTGGCAGGGAAAGACGAAAAACTGTCTGCTGAGCAGCGGCAGGCCACACACGTAGCACTTTTCGCCAGGCTCTACAATGGCATAGCGATGATCGAGTGCCGCAATATCCATCTTGATGTTGGCTGCTGTCTGTGATGATTCGTCCATTTCTTTCTTGAGATCATCGATACTGCGGCTGTAGTCCTCCAACGCCTCGCAAATCTCCTCTCGGAAGTCGTCAATCACCACAAAGTCGGGAAAGAAAGGAATCAAATCCTCAATCTTGAGTAGCTCGCAGCGCCGCAGAAATTCAATCGCGGACTTGATACCGTCTGACTGAGAAATGACCTTGCGGGCAACGGCAAGCCATAAACGCTTTCGAAGCTGCGGGTTCGTGATGGGCCGGTCTGCAATTACAGCGGCCAGCTCTACTTCGTTGTGCGAGAGAGCCAAGTCCACCGCCTGCAAATACTGGCCCATGCTGGTGTATATGTGGACACAGGAAAGTGTTCGATGATGCTGAATGCATTGACGTAGAGCGAAATCTGGATCGTATCGAGGCTCATCACCCTGTGCCTGAAGATACGAAAGTAAGCCAGACTCGTCCTTGGACGGATTAGACGCGTATATGGATACAAGTGTGTTGTGGATAGCAGAGTCTTTCGAGTTGAGCTGATGAATCGCGTAGTTCAAATACCGGATTGCCTGGTTCTTCGCATTCGCTTCGTTGGGATTCGAGCGGCTATACTCCAGCAAGGCTGGTATTAAGCTTCTTGGCTTGAGATCCGCATGCCGCATCAAGATTTCGACCGTCTCCTGCGGCGCATGTGTCATGAGAACAGTGCTGTAACGGTAAAAGACTTCTGGATCCGTCTGCCTCTTCAGCACATCTAGGACCTTGACCCAGTTCTCCCGCTGCACCCAGTATGAGAGCACATATTGGTAGTCATTGACTGAGTTGGCATAGAATAAAAGTTCCTCCTCGCGCCCGTGGCTGCTGATGATATCATAAACAGTCTTCTTATCCAGATCGTTTTTATACCGTACGACAAATTCCTGAAATTGTTTTCTCACGCGTTGGCGGAGCTTTTGAGATTCAGTAGCGTTGAGCGACTCGGACAATTCTGCCCGCGTGCCAATGGTGTCGTCAAGCGAGTTGAGCTTGGCCATGAATATCTCAATTAGCCAGCTAGCAATCATCATTCTTTGCATGGTTGCTGTTCGTTTGGTGGCAGCCAGCTTGGTAAGAAGGAAACTGCGCAGAGCGTCATGCTGGCCACTGTCAATCATTCGAAGGGCCACGTCTTCGAAAGGCTTGTTACTGTTTCCGTACAAAGCTGCCGCCTCTTTCCAGTTTCCTTTCTTAGCCATGTAATCGCCGTAAGCCGCAGCAACAGTCTCTTTCTGGTCTTGGCCCCGGGCTTGCTGAAGTGCTGCTTCAAAATTCTGCGAGTCCATCAAAATCTGCCAGATGTTGCGATCTTCGTCGTTGGGCACGATTTCAAAGACCTCTTGGCCTGTGAACAGCCAAAAGGTGTACTTTTGCATATCGACTGCAAAGCCAATCGCTTTTTGGCCACTTTTCAGAACGTCATGTTCAGATATTGTCTGGCCTGTAAGGCGATTGATAGTGACGACTCGGCCTCCTAGCAAGCAGATGATATGCCATTGTGTCAAAGCCATGGCATCAATGTTATCCGGCCCAGACTTTCTTTTCCCTGATGCGTCCGAGAAAATCTGAGAACGGGATAGCGTCTTGGATTCTGCAAAGACTTTCGATCCAAGGGTCTGTTCAGCCGGCGATTGCAGCAACGTTCCGTGGAAGATGCCTTGCGATGTGAGCCAAGCATACGCCTTCTCTGGCTGCTGATCTTGGTATGGCTCAGTCTCTCTCGGATCAGGTGAAACAGCCAATGAGGAAGATGCCGCCGCCGAATTACGCGAGATTTCGTGAATAATCGGGTGTTCCGACTCAAACAGCCGCGAGTATACGGATCCGCTGCTATCGCTGCCAGTCCCCGTCTTTCCGACAAGGTGAAAGAGACGGCTCTGCGTGGCGATTATGATTCTGCGCAAGTCCGATCGTCCGTCGAGATTATCGACCCAGAGGCCTGTAATGGGTCCATCTGGGAGTTTGTGGAGGTTCTTCAGGTGTTTGACTTCCTTTTTGTAGAACTCGTTGGATATTTCTATAAAAGTCTCGTAGATGTTGCCGTCAGATGCGCCTACAATGATTTCTCGGGTAGATGCAGTGGGCAGAGCAGGATTCCATGCCACGCTTTCGATGGGGACACCGCGAAGTCTTCCTAGGGGCCGAGGCTGTCGCGACTGCGAGTGCAGATAGTAGTTCTCGTCGAGGGATGTACGTATGATGAGATGCGACGCTGTGGGGTCAAGGAACATGCGACAAATTACGCCAACTTCGGATGTCTTCTTGGGGAGGTCGATGTCTGTTCACGAACGAGTTAGGGCGAAGGGAATCGCGATCGATTGCCAGGACGCACCATCGATATCCTCCGGTCTGTTGAGGTCTATACGTAGGATTCGTCCGTTTGATAGAGCGAGAATCATGACATCGTTGGCGACTTGGGCGGCGACAAAGTCGGCTGTTACTGAGAAACCGAGCTGCGCCGCCTCCACAGTGAAGATGGGTAGATCATGGCCGTTGGCCTCCAGCTGGTGGGTTGGGTTGAAGCCGTCAATGAGATCGAGGGCCATGGCTACTGTCTTATCCGCATAATCGAGGCGTGGAGGCTTAATCGGCAATTGTGGTGGCAGTGACAGCTTCGGCGGTTGACGTAGGCGCAACCCAGAGCTGCGAGCTCCTACCTACCTACGTTATGACGGCTACCTGCCTGCCCCAGCGCCGTCGTAAGAATCCACCCACCCAGTTTGCAAGGGAGCATTGTGCTCATAGTACCCAATAGCTGCTAAAATTGCATCTCAGAGCATCTGGTCGCGTGGCCAAATGGCAAGGCGTCTGGCTACGAACCAGAAGATTGTGGGTTCGATCCCCACCGTGACCTTTCTTTTTGCCATTGTCGAGAGTTGTCTGTGTTTTATGGTCCAAAGGAACGTCTAGGGCTATTAGTTGATAATAAGAACCGTTTCACCAGCAATGAGCACCGGTCGCGTGGCCAAATGGCAAGGCGTCTGGCTACGAACCAGAAGATTGTGGGTTCGATCCCCACCGTGACCTTTTCTTTTTACTGTTCGCGGGAGCAGCTTCGATCCGGTCTGTTCTTTTCAGCTTGTGGTTTTTATTTTTGCCAATCAGTGCTTTTCGTTCCGCATGTAATTCTACTGGTTTCAGCGCGCGGAGCTACTTATTTACGGTGCAAATCTTTGCACGAGCTGTGGCCTTGTAAGCATTGCAAACCTTGAACAGTACCTACGTGTCCGAGCTTCGGAGGAGGGGCACTGAAAAGCACCACCACGCAGCCAGCCTTGAGACAGCGTTCCGCTGAAACAGAACTGCCAGGCATGTCATCATCAGACAGCAAGCCCACAGCGGCGTATCTGGGACCCATTGCATCGTATTCCCAACAGGTACGAGTTTTAAAGCATGAAGTTTTATACGTGTCGTACTGATGTCCACACGCCACACAGGCAGCGCTGCAAGCCTTTTCAGAAGATGTATGGTATCTGAAACCTGTCACCACTATCGATGGTAGGTGCTGAATATATTTATGTCTGCAGAGGACACAAATTACAAGAGCAGCTACTGACATTGTGTTCATGGCTAGATGTCTGCGATGAGACCCAAGACAAGCAGGTTCTTCTTGGCATCGTACCAATTGAAAACTCAACCAACGGCTCTGTCGTCTTTACGCTAGACGACCTGGCGGACAGAGATGGACGTTACAAGGACTTATACGTAAACGGCGAGATTTACGTCGACGTTCATCACCAATTGCTAGGCCACGAGAAGGCCAGTGTCCCGGCGCCTGCCGGCAACGGCGTAAGCGGCACGTCCACGCCGACGGCAGCCGATCCGACGCCCTCCGAGCCCAAGAGCAAGCCATTGGAGAATCTAGACCATGTCAAGAAGCTGTATTCGCACCCGCAAGCTTTCGGCCAATGTACCAAGTTCATCTCGACATATCTCAAAAACGCCGAAAAGTGCGACGTCAGTTCGACCAGCAAAGCTGCCGAGCTCGTGGCCGCCGACAACAGCGGCTCGTCGGCCGCCATCTCCAGCAAGCTCGCCGCCGAGCTGTGCGGGCTCGACACGCTGGCAGCGTCCATCGAGGACCGCGACGACAACACGACGCGCTTCCTCATCATCGGCACGCAGCCCAAGCTGCCGCGGGAGTACCCGCTCCGGCAGGACCCGGCGCGGCGGACCGGTACCAAATCGCTCGTGACGTTTACGCTGCCGCACAAGAGCCCCGGGGCGCTCGCCGACATACTGGGCTGCTTTCGCGAGTTTCAGCTGGACCTCACGAGCATCAACAGCCGGCCGAGCCTACTAGGCCCATTTCAGTACATCATCTTTGTGGAATTCGAGGGCCACAAGCTGGACGACCCAGATGGACGCGTGAACAGCGCGCTGGGGAAGATTGAGGATATGGCGCAAAGGTTTAGATGGCTAGGCAGCTGGTACACTTATAGATGAGCCGGAGTGAGGAGGTTATTGTCGATCGTAGCTGAATTGGCAGGCGAGAACATGATGGCAGCTTAGAGTTTGCGTATGTGTATGAGATATGACGTCCACGTCAAGTAGGAACCTCAATTAATCTGAAAGAAAACCAATCTCCGTCGACTTTGGTCGCATCGGCAAGTACTAATGATATGCCATGCGGTCAAGAGTAAGGGACCTGAGGTCGGGACTTGGAATGGGGCAAGCCGATTATGTGGCTGTTGTGACACGCTTGGTGCAACTCGACTCTTGGAATCGAGCAACCAGAATAGCATCAGCGCATACCCTTGCAGTTGCTACTTAGAAATCAGAAGCCACTCAGCAGCAATATGCCGGCAATGCGGCTGCAGTTGGATCCTTCTACGTCGCGTTTCCCAAGCTCGTCTGGCGCGGAGAAGATGCGACTCATCGTGTAGGGTACGAGGGTACGAGGGCACCACCCAGGAGCGTGGGCGGAGTGCTGACGGCCTGGGCAGTCAGCCACTGACGTCGAGGTGCTGGCTTGGGAGGGCAGTAACTAATTAAATTAGCTGCGGTCGGCGGTGGCCGATAACTTGTGTTTGACCGCGGATACATGGTTCAATAAGTACTCGCTAACAATCAGGCACTAGCAGCAGCAGCCATATAGCGAGATGTCGGGGAATCCATGGGCTCGCGTGATGGCTCTTCCTCAGCCTTGCCCAAAGCATGTTGAGCTAGCAGTGAATCTGGGAAGAAGCACATGCATAACTGAGCTTCCGGCCCATATGCTCTGCGTGGTTGGCCACCACTAACTAGGTACCTACCAGGACAATCGGCTCCTCCGCTGACAGCGCCCCCCCGAAAAACCCCAAGAAATTGGGTGAGTGCCTCACGTGGCCGACTTGGCCTGGGAAAGTTGCCACAATTCAGGATTTCTGCGACCCGCCCGTGAATGGATATTGATGGGCGGCGGCGGCCTATCACAACGATTGTCTGGCCGCACGGGGGTTCCGTTCAGTAATAAGTTAAAAACCGCAAGTGTCAAGCCTCAGAGGGGCATCTCTTTTTAGCAGAGAGGCGATCATCACCCACAACAAACCACAACACACAATGCTGCACATAGAGGGCAGAAAAGTGTGGCTAGCGCTCCCGCGGAGCTGATCTACCCAGCACATCTGTGACACCTCAGCAGCCAACGACGAACGCCACTGCTTGCCGAGCTCGGCCTCAGCCGTTGTTTCCTCGCTCTTCTCTGTCTCAGAGGCCCATGTTCATCCCCAGCTCGCCAACTTGTGATGATTTTTAGCGTCATACAGCTAAGCCAGCCCGCCCGCCCGCTGCTGCGGACGGCGCGATCTTCTTGGCTGGCAATGGCTGGCAATCCCATCTGCGGTGCCCCCCAAAAAGCTCCCCAAATCCTTGAAATACCCCAAATCACCCCCGCCGCGCCACGTATCTTTGCCGTCGACCTGTCCTCTGTCCCTTTTCCGCTTTCCTAGGTCCATTGACTTATTGGGCGCGATTGACTTTTGCTCTTGTTCCTATATACTATTTCGCAGCCCTCTGAAAGCTTCGCCACATCCGATGCAGACGTTGTGTCGCGAGCTAAATACGAAGTCCCTCGACCGATTTTCACACCCTGAGCTCTCCCGCCCTCCTTTCGAACAATCGCTGTATTTTCCTTTGCTTCGCGCATCGATTGCGACTATCGGCCTGGAATTCTTCCGTACCTCCGACAGTATCCTCTTACACGCGCAACAGAGTGTCGCGGTGGCTTGATCGTTCCCTAGCATCGTCCAACTTCCCCACGTGGATCCAGAAATCTAGGCGTGAAACCCTGAAGAAAACGAGTCCAACGGCGGTTCAATCTGCGCTGCAACGATTATAATACAGAAAAGTGCTGCGCACTTGCCGCTGTTCAAGATGGCGCAGCTTCCTGCGTACAGGGAGAACACTCCCGCCGATCTGGACAAGAAGATTGCCAGCGGCGAAGATGGCCACCTCTCTGACGAGCCGGGTTCCATTCACAGCGGCGAGGACATTCTCGGCATGCAGGATATGGACCCGGCGCTGAATCAGAAGATGCATCTCGTCAATAACGTGAGTAATTCTTTATCTGGCGCATGGGTGGCCAGGCGGTCAACTGGCAATGCAATGAAACAAGAAGCAAAGAAAATAGGAGAAAACTGACCTCTTCAACAGGCAATTGACGAGATTGGATGGACCAATTACCACCTCAAACTTTTCTTCCTCAATGGCTTTGGCTACTGCGTCGACTCCATGATTCTCCTCTTCCAGTCCGTCATCTCGGGCCCCGCCTACAAGGAATTTGGCTCCCATGGCTACAAAAACGCCCTCACCATCGCCGTCTACTCTGGCATGTTTACAGGTGCCATCTTCTGGGGTTTCAGCGCCGACGTCATCGGTCGCAAATACGCCTTCAACATCTCCCTCTTCATCTGCTCCGTTGCCTGCGTCGTCGCCGGCGCCATGCCCAGCTGGGCCAGCCTCGCCTTTTTCATCGCCCTTCTCGGTTTCGGCGGCGGAGGCAACCTGGTCATGGACACGACCGTCTTCCTGGAATACCTCCCCGGCAACAAGCAGTGGCTCGTCACCTTCATGGCCGCCTGGTGGGGCTTTGGGCAGGCCATCTGCGGCTTCATCGCCTGGGGCTTCCTCGTCCCTGCGAAATGGAACTGCCTCGAAGACGGCCCATGCCGCAAGGCGGACAACTGGGGCTGGCGGTATGCCATGTTTACCGGGGGAGCGCTGGTGTTCACCATGTCTGTCCTGCGCATCTTTGTTATCCGCCTCAAGGAAACGCCCAAGTACCTTCTGAGCTCTGGTGAAGATGCGCTCTTGGTCAAAAACATTCAGGCACTGGCGGAAAAGTACAACCGACCCTGCTCGCTCACACTACAGAGGCTCGAGGCTTGCGGCTCCATTCGATCTTCTCACAGCAAGAGTAGATTTTCTATTGGCGAAACGCTTGCCCACTTCCGCGGCCTTTTTTGCACCAAGAAGATTGCCTTGTCGACTAGCCTGATATGGCTTTCCTGGATGCTCATCGGTCTTGCCTATCCTCTGTTCTATGTCTTCTTGCCGTGAGTACTTCCACTTGCCACTGTATACGTCAAGAAATGCTTACCCTGCTCGCAGAACCTACCTAAAGAATCGAGGTGGCGAGTTCCAGCGGTCCACCTTTGAGACCTGGCGCAACTATGCACTCACCAACGTTTGCGGAATTCCTGGTCCCATTATTGCCGGCCTCATGTGCAACACGCGCTTCTTCGGCCGCAAGTATACCATGGTTGTCGGATCGCTGCTTACAATGACTTTCTTCTTTGCCTATACTGCCGTCAAAACTTCTGACCAGGACCTTGCCTTCTCCTGCATCATTGCCTGTGTCCTCAACATCTACTACGGCACCCTGTATGCTTATACTCCCGAGGTTCTCCCTAGTGCGCACCGCGGTACCGGTAATGGAGTCGCTGTTGCCCTCAACCGTATCATGGGTATCATTTCCGCGGTCATTGGTACCGTGGCAGACACGTCAACTTCAGCACCGCTATATGTCTGTGCTGGGATATTCATCGTGACGGCGGTTATTTCCGCCATTTTTCCATTCGAGCCTTATGGAAAGAGAAGCTCGTAGCTTTGTTCTGCGAAACGGCGTTTGGGGCGAATTTGCTTACATACGATACCTCTGGCAAGCCTCGGAGTTTTTAGCGAGTGCGGTGGCCCTGTAGAGACGAAAAACCACGTAAGGAGCGGTTTTTTATATATAATTCGAAGAGAATACATTGCATACGTATCTGAATTATCCTTGCTTTGTGATCGGTGTCTTGCCGATATTTCCTCTCATGCACTTCCTGGGTTATTTAGCTGACTAAGTGCGCAAGTGCGGCTCTTGGTGGAAGTGGCGACAACCCTTGCAATGACAAAGCCTGCACCTACAACACTATCTAACAATCTGCCTCGAGTATAATGACCGCTGTGTCGAACGGAGAATAAAGAATCAAAGGATGAGCTTAGCGGCAGGACGCAACTCGCTGCGAGCTTGTCGCAAGTGCCAGCGTCAGCTCAGAAGTGGCACCAAGATTCCGAGAGTCGTCTCATACTCCTCTCAGCGCGGTGACGGTGCGCCTCTTAACAGAACAGCCATCGATTCCAAGGCCTCCAAAAAAGACGCAAAAACTACGAATAAATCGAGGCCTACCGAAACGGAGGAATTAGGCCCACTGGCGCGTCGCCTGCAAGAGGCTACAGAGGAAGCACTTTTTACGGGCGGTAGAGAAGGGCGGCAGGCAGTGGAAGACGCGGGATTCTCTGAGCAGCTCAAAGAGAAGCTCATGAGTAAAATTGCTGATGCAAAATTCAACAACGACTTTGTCGGAGCGCTGGCCGAAGCGGGCATCACATCAAAGGGTGAAAAGTCACACAGCAGCTCGGTCGGTGCACATCAGCAGTGGACAGGGGAAGAACGGACCGAGGATGCAGTACTCCGGATGCTGAATGATTCAAAGAAGCCACTCCAGCCGGAATTGCGAGGAAACCCCTTCGATATGCGGCTAAGGCGCGGACCAGTGCTAAGTCCTGGGCAAAAAGCGGCTTCAGCACGGGACAGAGCGTCGGCATACTCGAGCATTGGGATGAAGGATAGTGCGGGACTAAGTGACAAGGAGAAGGAAGAGATGAAGAAGCAGTTTCGAGAACGGTTTCAACCCGAGGGCCGCGTTGGACCTGTTGGGATTTCTGCCATTGCATCCATGGCTAACGAGCGTATTGAGGATGCTATTGCGCGCGGCCAGTTCGAGAATATCCCACGAGGCAACGGCGTTGAGAGCGACTCGAGGGCAAATAACCCATATATCGACACAACAGAGTACCTCATGAACCGCTTGATTCAGCGTCAGGACCTGGTGCCTCCGTGGATTGAGAAGCAGCAAGAGCTGGTGCGAGAGGCCAACACGTTTCGCGCGCGACTGCGCAGCGACTGGAAACGCCACGCAGCGAGGATGATCTCGTCCAAGGGCGGGTCCATACTGGAGCAGATGCAGCGCGCCGAGCTGTACGCGGCGGCGGAACGGGTGCACAACCCGCGGCGGCGCGGCTCCGACCAAATTGCCGTGTCATCCGCCATCACGGGTGACCCCGTCATGTCTAAGCAGCTAGAGCAGGTCGAGGAGCTGGAGGAGGTGGCCACCAAGGCGCTGAAGAGCGAGATTGCGGCGGCCGGGCGGCCGCCCGCGGCGGAGAGCAGTGGGAGGCAGCTGCCGCGGCCGTTTCGCGACCCGGCGTGGGAAAAGGCCGAGGAAAAGTACATGACGTTAGCGATTGAGCGGCTCAACGGCCTGACGCGCAGTTACAACCTTATGGCGCCGGACCTTGCCAAGAAGCCATATTTCTCGGTGGCGAGGGAGCTGGCCGTGTGCTACGCGACGGTGGCGCCGCTGCTGGCAAACGAGATCAGGAACAGGGCAACGAGAGCGCCAACGTCGCAGTTGGGAGGCGGAGGGCAGATCGCGAGAGGAGGTGATGTGGTGGACAGCGTGGCGGGCAGTGGGGATGCAAAGATTCGCCTGGAGGGGAACAAAAAAGCGTTTGGGCTGAAGGAATGGTGGAGAGACTTTTGGAAGAAGTAGTCGGGGAAGGTGCCATTGTACGATATTAAGACAGCAGTATAGATTAAAGCTGTTGACCTTTGACTCTTGTGCGCCATGGCGTCATGACAAGTGCTTGCGAGCAGACCGCAAACATGCTCACGCCTATCAATCTACTTGCAGCATGCCAAGAGTCTGTGCCAAATACCGCTTCATGGAGTAATGTACCAGCCTTGTAGGATACGGGGCCAGCCCGACACTATTGAACGCCCGTTTCCGCGTCCCAATGAGCGCGATTCTATTGGCAACATGGAGTAAACGCCTGCCGATGAATGGAGTGCTCGCAGAACCACAGTCCAAGAAAAAGGCCACTATCAAAAAGCGCAGCCGCGAAATCCATTTCTAGAACCAGAGTGTGGACCGATGCGCCATGTTGAAGCCCCCCAAGATCTCGGCGAGGACTGCCTTATGGGGCCAGAAAAGGAAGCCGACGGCGGGATATGCTCTATTGGGAAACTGATCTGGCTAGCGCCGGCGGAGTCGTACCGTAACGGGTAAATTTCTAGACTGCCCCTTCTCCACACGGGGAGGTCAAGGAACGAAGAAACGTTTCCTCGTACGCGCAGGAGGACAACCCCTGGCTTGTTGTTTCTAATTGAAAATTTACCCCAGACGGAAGCTAAATCTAAATTGGAGCGGTTTCTGGTTGCTTCTTTTTGCGGGTGAGATCCTGGGGTAGAAGACGACGACGAGAACTACGTGTTGTCCTCTACTTGCTTCTCTGCGCGCGCCCTGGGTCTTGGCTGCTAGACCACTACCTACCTAGACCTGGACAGTGTGAAAAAATTTTCACTTGCACCACTGATATTAATTTAATTTTTCAGAGGAGCCCTGGCTGGCGCTGCCGACGAATACGAAAGGCGGCGTGCGTTCGCACTTTTTACGTTGGTCAGCATTTTTCTTTCTTTCGACGTGAAGCTTTCCGGGCTGCAAGGCTCGGGCCAAGCCGAGACGGCACCTGCGTATTTTCAAGGTCGTCATCTAGTTGTAGTGAACAAGCCGACGGCAATTGAAAGCAACACCTGCTACATTTTGTTGTGCGCGTGGCAGGAGGCATTGCCTTTGCCTGTCAGGCTGTCACAGGCGAACTTGTGCATGGTGGCGCACCGCCACGTTCGGGTTTGACGGGAGAGCCAACTGCTGTTGTCTCCCCAGAACCAGGCTCTACGACTTTGATATCACATATATCAGACATCTTGGTAAATTCCATGTCGCTTCTACTTTGTAAAACGAGGACCTGCCCTCACAATTGGCCAACCTCTCTGCTCACATGCCGCATCACCAAAAAACCACAGAGCGTTGCAGTGCAAAAGGGCACATGGCTCCCCCACAACGCTAATGATGGGCGCAACCACACACCCCCTTGGCAAAGCCGCTAAATTGGCCGTCGCCGCTTTCAAGTATCCGGTTGAGAACGGCTGAAATTTCCTCTTGTGCCCATTGCACGATCGTCTTCCTCCACCTCCTCCTAACCACTGCCGCCGGAGCCTGCATAGCCGAGAAAGGAACATCTTGGAGGTTACTACTTTCTGGGCGTCGTCGCTGCGTGCCTCTGCCATCCGCGCCGCTTCAGCCTCTTTTCCCACCATCCTTGTCACGGAGGACAGGACGTGGGTATAAGAAGCTCGCCTGTGGGACCTCTGCTACTAGATCTCGCGACGCTTTTTGACATCGAAACCTCTTGCCTCTCCCCCTTTTCTTGCTCATTTTTTTTTTTTTTTTTCAGAATCGCATCTCATATATTTCAGTCTCGTCAAGACATCCAGCAGCATTTGGAAGACTGCTGGCTACCACCCTCCCTACTCGTCATGAGTTCTGAAAAGGACGTCGACGTGCACCCTGTTGAAGACGTTGCGGCGGAGACTGCCCGCAAAGTCACCATGACCAAGGAGGCGGACAATGCCAATAGCCGCATCATTGACGGCGCGCGCGCCGCGGCCGAAAAGGAGCGAAAGATGACCCTCCTGCAGGGTTTGCGCCTCTACCCCAAGGCTGTCGCCTGGAGCGTGCTCATCTCGACTTGCATCGTCATGGAAGGCTACGACATTACTCTGGTCAACAATTTCTGTGAGTCAAAGCTTACAGGGGAGAGAGTCTGGCAAAGATTTGCTCTAACCACGTGCCTGCAGATGCTTTCCCCCAATTTAACAGAAAGTATGGTGAGCTCACTGACCCTGTCAAGGGCACATATGAAGTTCCGGCGCGCTGGCAGGCAGGCTTGAGCAATGTAAGTACCGGATCTTAGACAGTCATTGAACCTGTGTCTGGGCGGTAGCCTAACTGTACAATCGCCAGGGCGCCCAAGTCGGAGAAATTATCGGCCTCTTCATCAACGGTTTCGTCTCTGAGCGCTTCGGCTATCGCTGGACCGTCATCGGCTGTCTCGGCCTTGTAGCCGCCTTCACCACAATCTTCTTCACCGCGCAAAACGTGCAGATGCTTCTCGTGGCCGAGATCCTTTGCGGCATCCCCTGGGGCATCTTCCAGACGCTGACCATTACCTACGCCTCCGAGGTGTGCCCCGTAGCGCTGCGCGGCTACCTCACCACCTACGTGAACTTTTGCTGGGGCTTGGGCCAGGAGATTGGCATCGGTGTCATTTTCTCCATGCTGAAGCGTGAGGACGAGTGGGCGTACCGTATTCCCTACGCCCTGCAGTGGATGTGGCCGGTGCCGCTGATGATAGGCATCTACTTTGCGCCCGAGTCGCCCTGGTGGCTCGTCCGCCGCGGCAAGACCGAAGAGGCCAAGCGCTCGCTGCTGCGCCTAACGAGCAAGAATGATGAGACCGAGTTTGACCCCAACGAGACCATTGCTATGATGGTGCACACAACGGCCATGGAGGAGAAGATGACGGCCGGCGCCTCCTACTTGGACTGCTTCAAGGGGGTCGACCTGCGCCGCACCGAGATTGTCTGCATGGTGTGGGCCATTCAGAATCTGAGCGGCAACTCCTTTTCCAACTACTCGACCTACTTTTTGAAGCAGGCGGGCTTGACGGAGCACGATTCCTACTCGTTTGCCCTGGGCCAGTATGCCATCAATATGGTGGGCGTTTTTGGCGCCTGGGGTCTCATGACGATGGGAATCGGCCGTCGTTCGCTGTATCTGTATGGCCTCTGCGGCCTGTGCAGCATGCTATTCGTCCTGGGCTTCCTCGGCCTCGTGCCCGAGGCACAACGCAGAGAGGGGGCGCTGGCGACGGGCGCCATCATGGTCGTCTGGGCGCTCTTTTACCAGCTCACTGTCGGCACCGTGTGCTACTCGTTGGTGGGCGAGCTATCCTCACGCCGTCTCCAGATCAAGACTGTTGTTCTCGGCCGCAACCTATAGTAAGTCGAGACGTTTTTGTTAGTAGCCCGAAGAAGCGAGAATCTAACCGATAATGTAGCAACATTGTCGCCATCATCAACAACGTCATTACGCCGTATATGCTCAACCCGACGGCGTGGAACTGGAAAAACTATTCGGGCTTCTTCTGGGGCGGCATCTGCTTCCTATGTATCGTCTATGTCTACTTTCGCCTGCCGGAGCCGCACGGCCGCACATTTGCCGAGCTTGATGTGCTGTTTGAAAAGGGCATCAGCGCACGCAAGTTTGCGTCGACGGAGGTCGATGTATTCCACGAGAACGTCGAGCAAGACGTGATGAATGCATACGAGGACGTGGATCATGCCAAGGGACAGTTTGTTTAAATGTGGTGTCTTGGGATAACTGTTTTGAGAAATGAGCGGATGATGGCACGTAACAACTGGGATGGTGCCTTGATATATAGCATAACATGTAAATATGATGAAATTGATATGACTCGAACTTTGATTGTGCTGTACATGTTGGAATGTATATGGTGCTAGTGCAGGGTTGTTGCTGGTGGCCATGTATCATTCTCGTGGTACCTAGGTAGGTAGGTACTTGGTAGCAGATGCCGCGGCCTCCGAGCATCGCCGTGAGGTCTCCGAAGACCCACTGCAACGGGAAGATCAGGCGCTGGCATGAGCAGTCTGCAGAAGGGCGATGTGGATATCTGCAGCAGGGGGCTAGCATTGATCGTTTTGTTCACCGTTTGGTAGGAGCTTTGTTTTGTTTGTTTACGCCGTGTTTATATGACAGCAATAGAGGGAAGCTGCACACATTTCATCAGAACAAGCGTCCACCAGACCAGATCAAGACAAGACAAGACAGAGACCCATATCGCATAATAAGCCCAGGTCTCCTGCTCGTGTCGTAATATCTGCCCGTGGTTGTAACTTGTAAGTAAGAAAAAGCGGTGCCTGCCGTCAGCCAGCTGGAGGAAGTCGGGTCAGGGACAAACGGGTTGGTGTCGTCGACGAGGAGACAACTGCGACAAAGAGCGGTGCGGCAGCTCAATTGGAGTACAGATGGAGGCGTTGCTGTACTCCGAAACGGAGTAGAACAAGAATGGAGTCAACTCGACGTTGGTCTGGTTCGACTTTGGGCCAACAATTGCCAGGGGGAAGCCTTGCACAGGCGGTAAAACAGCTCACGCCATCACCTCATCAGTAAACTCATCCCGACCCACCCCCGATATTTGGCTCGCCGAGTTGCTGCATGGCCAGCTGGAGCCCTTTTTTTTCTGCCCTGCTGGCATCTAACTCTGACTGACTGACTGACTCCATCTGCGCCAGTCTGCCTTTTCCCCCAAACGCCAGAGAAGCTTGTCCACTCCCCCCAACCCCATTCTCTTGGAGCATAATCAGATCTTGCTCCCCTTTTCCTCTCTCTACACCCTTCTTCTACTTCTGCATCAACTCGTCTTCTTTGCGGTTGCACCCTCCTATAATACACACCATGCTGTCTACTCTTCGCATCGCCAGCCGCCAGGCTACCCAGCGCACGACCCTTGCCGTCGCTGCTGGCCGCGCCGCCGCCTCTACATGGTCTAATGTCCCTCAGGGTCCTCCTGTGAGTGAATTGACAAAATTTGCCGTTTGGCGATTCCATTGAGGCTAATCTTTGTCTGTTTTCTCGTAGGATGTGAGTAGTGCACCTGTTGGCGCCACTCGGCGACAGCTCCAAGCTCGGCTGAACGTTTGCGTGTATGTTTGTCATGTGCTAACCGTCCGCTCTTTGCTTGCGCATTCAGGCCATTCTCGGTATGTCGCCGCCGGCACGTCGCCCGTTTCGACCGCAATCGCTAATACAAATCGTTTGCAGGAATCACTGAAGCTTTCAAGGCCGACAGCTTCGACAAGAAGATCAACCTCGGTTCGTTCGCCCCTACCCGACAAGACGCCACCACGCAACCCACGATGCGCAGTCGCAAGCTAACAGGTCGTTCTCCCCCGTCGCAGGCGTTGGCGCTTACCGCGATGACAAGGGCAAGCCCTACGTTCTGCCTTCCGTCCGCGAGGCCGAACAAAAGGTAGTTGACGAGAAGCTGAACAAGGAGTACGCCGGCATCACCGGCGTTCCCGAGCTGCCTCCCCTGGCCGCCAAGCTCGCCTACGGTGAGAACTCGACCGCCCTCGACCGCCTGGCCATCACCCAGTCCATCTCCGGCACCGGTGCCCTGCGCATCGGCGCCGACTTCCTCGCCCGCTTCTACCCCGGCGAGAAGAAGATTTACATCCCCACCCCGTCCTGGGCCAACCACAAGGCCGTCTTCACCGACGCCGGCCTCAAGGTCGAGCAGTACCGTTACTACAACAAGGACACCATCGGCCTTGACTTTGAGGGCATGGTCGCCGACATCAAGGCCGCCCCCAAGGGCAGCGTCTTCCTCTTCCACGCCTGCGCCCACAACCCTACCGGTGTCGACCCCACGCAGGAGCAGTGGAAGCAGCTCTCCCAGATCACCAAGGAACAGGGCCACTTTGCTTTTTTCGACATGGCCTATCAGGGCTTCGCCAGTGGCAACATTGACCAGGACGCCTTTGCCGTCCGCCACTTTGTCGAGCAGGGCCACAACATTGCCCTGTGCCAGTCCTTCGCCAAGAATATGGTAAGTGGCGCGTCGACTGGCCGCCGCAGTCCTTTGTCTATACTAATCTCGTCTCCAGGGTCTCTATGGCGAGCGTGTCGGTGCCTTTTCCATTGTCTGCGAGGACGCCGCCGAGAAGAAGCGCGTCGACTCCCAGCTCAAGATCATTATCCGCCCCATCTACTCCAACCCTCCCATCCACGGCGCCCGCATCGCCTCCACCATCCTCGCCGACCCCAAGCTGCGCCAGCAGTGGCTCGCTGAGCTCAAGGGCATGGCTGACCGCATCATCTCTATGCGCGCCCTCCTCAAGGACAACCTCGAGAAGCTCGGCTCCAAGCACGACTGGTCCCACATCACCTCCCAGATTGGCATGTTTGCCTACACCGGACTCACCGCCGACGAGATGACCAAGCTCGCCAAGGAGTTCTCCGTCTACGCCACCAAGGACGGCCGCATTTCTGTCGCCGGCATCACCAGCGAAAACGTCGGCCGTCTCGCCGAGGCCATCTTCAAGGTCAAGGGTTAAAGGAGGGGGTGAGAAGAAGAGTTGAGGGGCTGCGTTGATATTTAATGAACGGCTGCGGCTTAAAGAGGAAGGGCAAAAAACAATTAGAAGAGGAAGAAAAAAGATTTGCGCGGAACTGCAGTTCTGCTGCCTCTTTTTATCAAGGCCTGTCTTTGGAATTTACGCTGATGGGAGCAAATGTACTTGTACTCTAGATGTTTAGACCGAATAAATAACCATCAACTTGTTTTAGTACGTAATCAGCAGTCATTGAATCATGTATGCACTATCGTGTATGGAGACGTTCCAAGTCTAGCGTCACCTCGTCCACTTGTCGCCCAATTTCCTCGTGTGCCTTTGCCATCTCCCGCATGAGCTTTTCCTTTGCGCTGCCACCCCCGTCGTCGGCATCGACGCCATACTCCTTGAGCTCGCGCTGCAGGTTGCGCACGCGCTCCACGCCGCGCATCTTGGTGTCCCGCAGGTGCTCGCCGTACGTGCGCAGCGCCGACACGACCTCGGGCGAGTAGACCTCGTCCTGCAGGCCAACGAGCGTCTGCGCGGCCTCTGATTCCGTCTTCTGGGCCAGCAGTGCCACCTCGGCGGCGCGCAGCTCGAGCGACTGCGCGACGGGCCCGTGCTTGGCCTCGAGGCAGCGCACGAGGCGCTCGAGCACCTCGGCGTACATGTGGAGCAGCTGCGTCAGCGCAGAGGCGGCGCGCAGGCGGGCGTCGAGGAGGCCGGCGCGGGCTGTCGCGAGCTGGTCCCGCAGCGAAGCATAGTCGTTTTCGAGTGCCGGAATGTGTCGCTGGACGGTGGAAGGGTTGCTCGACGGGTGCGTGAGCCGCGTCAGGTCGAGGGCCGCGGCGTGCAGATTCGCGGAGACGAGAGCCGCGAGCGCCGGAGCGAGAGTCGTGAGGTCTGAAAGAGGCTTGCTGCTGAGGAGAAGGGCGGCGGAGTCGGGTGAGATTGAGGGAGCGGTGTCGAGAAGTGGCGGGAGGACAAGTAGGAGGTCGAGGAGGGATTCGGACTGGTCGGTCTCGGTCGAGTCACGGCAGTTGTAGGAGCCGCTTGGAGCCCGCGATCCAGGGTTATGCCGAGTGTCGGCGGGAGATGTATTAGCAATGGATCGCTCGAGAAGATGCTGCTTTGCAGCTCTCAGACGATGATGGTCTGCTTGCTGTGGTAGAAAGAGGGTTTGAGCATGGGCCTGGCTTGTGCTGAGAAGGCGGTGGGATATACCTTTCGAATGGCTTCGTTCTCTTTTGATTCTTGACTCCGTCTTGAAGTGCCATCCGGGTTAAGTACTGATGTCTTGAGGGTCTTGTATAATCTTGCAAAGTCGGGATTGTTCTCGAGGACATTGTCGTCTACTGGTGGAAGCATGATGTGATTGTAGCTGAAGAATTGATAAAATGGGTATCGAATACGCAACAATGATAAAGGCCAGAAAACAGAATTGAGAGACGCTTAACAGAAAAGGAAAGAAATGAACACCCAAAGAGAGCCTCCGCAATGTTTCTTCGCAGTTTTCGGCTTGCGAGTTTATGAATGCTGATAAATATCTGCTTACTGCCCCTCTGTAGGGGACTTTTACTGGGGAAACTGTCGCGGTGCTTGTGGAGCTCTTGCCACTTGACAATGTTGACATGTGGTTGGCGTGCTAGGGGCGACAGAATGAGCGCCCGGATCATTAGCGCTTCCGAAAGGGCCAAAATTATTCTCAAGTGACGCACATCATAAGGTCACATCATAAGACACCTTCATCGACGAGAAGCGACCCCAGGAAGCTGTAACAGCTCCAATTGTGCAATTTCCCGATCGAATATCCTCATACAATGAGATCATAACGACCAATTCCGACACAGCAACGTTGACAATTTACATTTTGGCGCTGGGGAGACGAGCCTCAGCAGCTGTTCTACCCCCGTTCTCGCCTATAATGGCTCTGAGACTCTCCGCGACGAGGTCAATCCTCTCGCGGGCGGCCCAATGCCCACTCTCACGGCGGCCAACGACGAGCACCATTCTCACAAATGCGGCCTCCATGACCGCCGTGCTCTGTAGCCGCCGACCTTTCTCGACGACGTCCGTTGCGCAGACCAAGACGATCAGGGCGCACCGCCTGCCCGGGGAGCTGATCCCGCCGTACCCCTACGGCGAGCGGCAGCTATACAAGCAGTCGAACCGGGGTCTGTACGGCAGCGCGCGGATCCGGTACGGCAACATCGTCGCGGGCCGGGGCAACAAGACGCGCACCTTTTGGCGGCCCAACGTGCACGTCAAGATCTTCCACGTGGCGGCCCTCGGCGCGCGCATCAAGACGCGCCTGACGTTGCGGGTGCTGAAGACGATCCGTCGCGAGGGCGGCCTCGAAAACTACCTGCTCAAGAGCAAGCCCGCGCGCATCAAGGAGCTCGGCCCCGGCGGCTGGAACATGCGCTGGCTGCTCATGCAGAGCCAGGCCGTCCAGCGCCGCTTCAACGACGAGCGCGTCGCCCTTGGCCTCGAGCCCAAGGAGGTTGAGGATAGGGACGATTTGATCCGCTTCGCGCTCGACTGGGCTACCCCCGGCGCCCTCAGCCTCCGCAGCAAGGACACGCTCGAGGCGCTGCGGAACGCGTTTCATGGGGGCTTGGTCCTGGGCAACGAGGACCTGGAAAGTGTCGAGGGCGTCGAGGAGCTGTCGGATGAGGACGAGGCGAGCTTGCTGCAGCAGCTGGAAGAGGCGGATGCGGTCGGGGGTGCCGAGGCTGTGACGCAGGCTGAACAGAAGCAGCCGCAATTGTAAGAAAAGACAAGAAAGAGAGTAATCGACCGTTCTTCACGGTCAAAACATGGGCAAAAGACGTTTGTCCGGCTGTACTCTATCACATGATATAACTCAATGTACAACTTTTGTGTTTGTTTGAATGCCCAATGCTTGTATTGTCCTATATTAACCGGTTTACTTCCTCAACGCCTACGCATTTCTATATGGCAGATGATCTCGTCTACAAAATAAAAAGACCCTATATGATTTTGTGCGCCAATGAAATCTCCAAACAAACAAATGTAGACAGTTTTACTCGTGCTTCAAGCCTCTACTCGAAACGAAGGTCCCAGCCAATCTTGGGGCCAAGCTTGGGCAGCTCCTCGGCGACACTCTGGACATCCTTGTCACCACGGCCACTCAGGCAGATGACAATGTCCTCACCTTTCTTCATGGTCTTGGCCAGCTCGATACCACCGTAGATACCGTGCGCAGACTCGAGAGCCGGAATGATACCCTCCAGCTGACTGCACAAGCGGAAGCCAATCAAGGCCTGGGCGTCATCAGCAGCGACGAACTCGGCGCGCCCGCTGTCCTTCCAGGAGCTCAGCTCGGGACCAACACCGGGATAATCGAGACCGGCGGAAATGGAGTGGGTCTCGGAGATCTGGCCGTGTTCGTCTTGCACGACATAGGTGCGCACACCGTGCAGAACACCCTTGGTGCCGGCACTGAGAGGAGCACCGTGCCTGCCCGTACCGATCCCTTCACCACCGGCTTCGACACCGAGAATCTTGACACTCGGGTCGTTGGAAAAGGGGTAGAACATGCCGGCGGCGTTGGAACCACCGCCGACACAAGCAACGACAGCGTCGGGCAGCTTGCCGCGCTTCTCCATCATCTGCTGTTTCGTCTCTTCGCCAATCACAGACTGCAGTGTGCGAACGATGGTAGGGAAGGGGTGAGGGCCGATGGCAGAGCCAATAATGTAGTGGGTGGTATCGAGATCGACTACCCAGGCACGAAGGGCCTCGTTGACGGCATCACGAAGAGTCTGACTACCAGCAGTGACAGGGACAACCTTGGCTCCGAGCAGTCTCATACGGAACACGTTGAGGGCCTGACGACGAACGTCTTCCTAAAATGCGTGTTAGTAAGAAGCTTTTGCACGCACCGTAGGAGAAGTTGGCTTACAGCACCCATATACACTGTGCACTCCATGCCAAACTTGGCACAGATTGTAGCAGTGGCAACACCGTGCTGACCAGCACCAGTTTCGGCAATGATCTTGGTCTTTCCCAGGCGCTTGGCGAGGAGAAGCTGGCCAATAGCATTGTTGATCTTGTGACTGCCAGTGTGGTTCAAGTCTTCACGCTTCAGCCAAATGTTGGCACCACCGGCATGCTCGGTCAGGCGACTAGCCAGATACAGCTTGGACTGACGGCCCATGTAGTCGTAATAGGAGCGAATCTCATCCCAGAAAGCGGGATCATTCTTGATCTTGTTGAAACCATCCTCGAGCTGGGTCAGGCAGTCCATCAAGCTTTCAGGGACGAACTGGCCACCAAACTCGCCGAAGCGGTCGGGAATTTTGGCATGCATAGCAGCAAGCTGAGCGACCAGCTCCTTGTCCTTTTCGGGGGTGATTGTAGCCTCTGCCAGAGTGGCCTCACTGTTCTGAATATCCTGGGCAGAGACACTGCTGGCATCGGCAGCAATCTGCTCAACCGAGCGACCGCAGAGATCAGAGCAGAAGTTTTGCACACTGTCGCAGATCTGGCCCGAGGGCGCGTTGCCAATTGTAGTAATGATTTGACTGCCAACGACGACTCCATCGGCAACGGAAGCGAGACTTTCGAAGTGCTCGTGAGTGCTTACACCGAAGCCGACTGCTGCGGGCTTGTTGCCGCTGTAATTCTTGACGCGGCTGAGGAGCTCAGGTATGTTGGCGCTCAGGGTGCCAGTGGCTCCGGTGACGCCCTGTCTCGAGACGACGTAAATGAACGAATCGGCAAGCTGGCAGAGAATCTTCATGCGGGCGTCCGAAGTTGCGGGAGCAATAAGGGGAACGTAGGAGAGACCGCCCTTGGTGCAGAGCTTGCGGAAGGAGATGGCCTCCTCGGGGGGTAGATCGACGACGATGAAGCCATTTACGCCAGCCGACTTACAGTCAGCCAGAAGCCGCTCCTCTCCGTAGTTAAGAAGAGGGTTGTAGTAGCCCATGATAATGACTGGAACAGTCAAGCCTTTGCTGCGGGCATCGCGAACAATCTGGAGGGTCGATGAGATCGTGACATCGTTATTGAGCGCGATCTGTTATCGTGTCAGTTGAATGGCTCTCGCATTTGGTAGATTGGCAGTCGAATTTCATACGGCATTGGCTTTTTGAATCGTGGGACCGTCGGCAATGGGATCGGTAAAGGGGGATCCGACCTCGATGACGTCTGAACAGCAGTTAGCCAGCTTGCCGGAACTACCATTGAGACAGGCGACATACCACATCCGCCCTTTTGCATAGAAAGAAGAATCTCTGGGGTATCTTGGGGCCTGGGATAGCCAGCTGTGACATAACCCACGAGGGCAGACTGTTAGAAAAGGTGTCATGGTTAGCGACGATGCTTCTCTCGTGCTACCCCGCCAGTTCGACCTACTCGCTTCTGTGCCTTGCAGCGCTGGAATGTTTGCTTAATGGCCTCCATGGTCGTGATGTGAGAATGAAGCCGATCTGTAGACAAGTCTTGAATAAAAAAAAGAACTTGGTTAATTGACTGAGGTGGCAATTGGGGCGGAAAGGCTTGGAAATATATGTCGAGCCAAAAATGGCAGAGATCAATGGGCGAAACCGGAAGGGTAGTCTCCGCCACTTTTTCTCTGCGCTAGAGCTGCAGGTTGCCGCACTCCGCATCTGCAGCGTGCACACTACTGCCGGACTTTCCAAAAGAGGCAAGATTCGTGGCACGTCGCCGCGGCCGTCTTTGACCCTGCAAAAAATAATGGTTAAATTTCGATTGAGTCGAGTCGAGTCATTTACTGGACATGGTCGCTCAGTGCCTGCGTATTTGTAGCCATCTTTTGTATTTTTTGTACGTCTTCTCAATCTAAAGTTTGTACATTCTGGGTGCGCAAGGCTTAATTACTATACCCAAAACAATTTGAGAGCTTATTGCAATCAAGGAGAAAGTCGGCTTTTTTTTGTCATTTGTCAAGAGAGAATCAACATTGATGAGCCGCATGAGTAATGCCCGACCCGACCTCTGGCTCTGCCAACCGAAATCAAGCAAGAATCAGGGCTGTGACAGTAAAAAAGATAGTACCCCCCGTGTAACATCATTGCTGCGAGGAAATGTACCCAAAGAAATCCAACCTCAACGCCGATATCAACAATCAGTCCTTGACACATGATCACCCAACGTTATCACAGCGTCGTTTATTAGGCGAATGCTAGAAAGCGCTGCCCTGTCCGTAACGTCCGTATGCCTCACTCTTCTCTTGCAGTGGGGCATGCCTTGATCGCGCACCCTGGTCCCCAAAGTCTTCAAATTGGCCATTGGCAGCACCCTTACTTTGCGGAGATCGGGCAGCCAGTGGCGGTCGGTCGTCGCCCGTGTAGTGCATTGCTTCCTGCGTCTTCCCTGCACCCGAAGATGCCATGCCCGCCAGTGCGCGGACTACACCAATGAGGACAACAATGATGTAGAGCAGTAGAATGCCAGTCGAAATAAGGGCCTCCTGCGTGATGCCCTTTATTAACCAGTTAACAACATGCTGGATTGCACCGCTCACTTCATCTGTGGTCACAGCAGAAGGCGACGCGAGGAAACTCTTGAGATCGTTATCACCAGAGACAGAATCGCTGGCGCCTTGGCTGAACGTGTCGTTGGGAAATCGAGGAAAGTCGACGTGCGCGTGGTCATGCACCCACGTCAATCCTTTCTGGACATTTTCAACCTTGATGCCAATAACACAGTGAAGGACGCTCTTGATCGGCTCGAGAAGAATAGTGCCATTGAAAACAGTCTCCAGGCCCTTGTTCATGGTGTCCACGAACAAATTGATTGTGCCGTTGACTGCGTCGGTGGCGTTTGTCACGTATGCCAACACATCATTGTTGATGTCGTCGTTGAAACCAATGACGACGCCGTTTGCGTCATTGGCCCAGTCGACTGATACCTGCTCCAAGGACTTGACCACATGCTCGGCGAAAGCGCCAACCGCTTGTGTGATTTCAGGGACTTCCTTCTGCACGGCCTTGAGCAGAAGCCACTGGCAGAAGCAGGAAAAGAAGCCGGCAAGGGCAAGAGACAGGACGAAAAGAGCCGGGGGAGATGTAGCATACGCGACGCACCATCTCATCAGTATTTTTCTGTCTCCCTGGAAACGCGAGCCAAACTTGATACCGACTCGGGACGTTAGCGGCCGCGACGCAATGTAGATGACATCCCTCTGATCGACTTGGTTTTTTTCAATGACTTCGGCATGTTTCTGCTGGCGCCTCCATCGATATGTCTCGAAAGCAGCCATGGGTAAAATGGCGAGTATGGCGAGCAAGCTCAGAACTACCAAGAAAATGGTCCTTGCTTTGTGAATGAGATTGAATAGCTTCTGGAAAAAGCCGCTCAGGGTATCGTTATCGGAGCAAAACGACATCTTCTTCTTTTGGGCCAGTGGGAAAATGTCCTTCTTGAATGTCCAGTTTCCGTACGTTTTGTTGAGAGCCTCGCGGACAAGCTTGAAAGGGAATGAGACGGCTTGGCTGGTGAGGTTTTGGACTTCGTCAAAAGTGGGGAGGTCGCTGTTAAGCTTTTGCACATCTTTAATGAAGCTGCTCGCGTCGAGATCGAATCCCTTGAGCTTCTCCATTGGCTTCGAGAAGTCAACCGTGGGGATGTCGGGTATCAGCTTTCCAAACACGGAGTTCTGGATTCCCTTTGTAACCTTGTTGATGGCAGATTCCAAGTCCTGCGATATGTCTTTAATCTCTTTGGTGGCGCCATCAATCACGTCGTTGAACGCCTTGGTAGCATCTTTGGCAACGGATGCTACGACTGCCAAACTGCCGTGAACCAAGGCAGTGATAAGACAGGCGTATGTGGCTACTAGGAAGTTGATGTAGAAAACGATCATTGCAGGAACAGCTTGCAAAATTAGATCGAGCATCTTGACCATTCCATGCACAGCCTCTTGCATGCCTTTGGCTACCATTGTATTCACTCCGGCGGATAAGTAGTGAGGCATGGATGCCATGGCACTCCCAACATCCTCAACTTTGCTGCAGGCAGAGAGGGCCTTAACCTTAGCGTCGCCGACTTGATCGTTGAGCGAGGCAATAAGAAGGACAACGCGGACGAGGACGAGGAGGAGCAGAATGGTCCAGCGATTCAACCATATTTGAGACATCCTAGACCGGATACCGAGGTATGGGGTGATTTGCGAGCGGGAAACTGGGCGAGCATCGTGGTATTTTGAATGATCCAGGGCTTCGTACGGATCGGAGCGTAAAGAAGGCGGGACCGCGGGATACGACGCCTGGTCGTCATGTCTCCGTGGGGAGAACATTTTGATTCTATTCATGCTGTCAAATGGCGCGTTCTCGGAGAGGGAATGAAGGTTGTTGTAATGTTGAGAAATAAAACTGAACGTTCAGGTACGACAAGAAGTTGTGACAGTGTAAGAGGCATAAGTTTGTGTTCCTGCTCTACAGTGAACAACAGGCAGCTCTGCAAGTTGGCCGCAGGTGGGAAATGTGAAGAAAGAAAGAAGAAGAAAAGAAAAGAGAGTCGAAAAAACCTGTTTGTTCTGAGGCTCCTGGTCAAGAAATAGAAAGAAAAGGGAGGGAGAAGAACAATGAATGGAAGAGACAAAGCATACAAAGGGAATGTGTAGGAGGAAGAAGGAAGAGTGGCAGCGGCTGGAGTAAAGAGATACAGAAGATTTGCAGTCTTACCGGGCGTCTCCACGACGGGAGGAATAAATATCAGAAACGACGAAACCGCAGAGCCCCTAGTTGTGGCTCTGCTTCAACTGGCACGAGATCTATTTGCTCGTGTTGCTGCGTTTAAGCGCCGAGGGTGCGGGTGGACCAGTCAGCGTGCGCCGTGGTGCCAGCGGCAAGGACTTTTCAAACGCAGGCCGGCCAAGCTGTTTTTGTGGCAAAGTCGTAATACCACTAAAAGTAGAATGGGAAACTGCTTCAGATGGGAACCTGC
The DNA here is from genome assembly GCA_037289395.1 of Beauveria scarabaeidicola. Taxonomy (NCBI): domain Eukaryota; kingdom Fungi; phylum Ascomycota; class Sordariomycetes; order Hypocreales; family Cordycipitaceae; genus Beauveria; species Beauveria scarabaeidicola. The sequence continues at coordinate 3,798 of JAEIJG010000130.1, read as the reverse complement.
GATTTGTCCATTTTGAAAGGCGAAACGACAGAAAGTAAGCTCCTTTGATTGTTTGCGTGCACAGTGGAGGCTTGACAGGCTTATACTAGATGGTCACGGCCGGATTCAAGTAAATGAATGTGCCACGGCAGCGGGTCAATATGCTTTCTCAAATAGCATAAAACAAGCCTGTAGAACTCAGCAAGCCGGGAATCGAGCGAAATCTGATTGAATTCCACTGTGCAAGGGGTTTCACCTCGGAGCGGCAACAGGTACGTTGCAGGTGCCCATCGTCCAAGGCTTTCTCGCGAGACCTGTGGGGGACCCTTACTCTCCTTGATTCGATAGAGCAGCTGCTTCTTTGGGCTGGGAGATAGAGATGCACGCTGACGCCATGGCTACTTCTGGAACTTGGAAGGTTGTCACGGTGTGGAGAGCGGACCGCCGTCGACGTGACGGGGGCATGTACCTTGAAAACGCATCAGGGCTGGGATGTAGATGAAGCCAGGCGATTGGTCAGAGGTAGCGTTACTTGAAACTTGACAGACAGGTCTGAGGTAGGCAGGCAGCAGGCAGGCAGGCAAAGAGGTGTGAGATGCTACATCATGCTAGTGAATAGTAAGAGTGTTCAAGTGTGAATGGAGCCAGCCCCTGCGCAGCACGATGCGCGCCGGGCCAGATCAAGGCGGTGAGGTCCACAGAGACCCTGGTAATTTTTGCGGTGGTATCCGTACGCTGGATATGAATGGTCATTGTGCTCTCTTAATAGTTAGTAGGTAAACAGTTAGCTATTGACAGCCGCTCACCTCAGCCTCAGCCTGTGCAGAACAATACTTGGCTCCGAGTAAAGAATTTCACTATTGAGACCCGAGTCCAAAAGAGAAAATTTGAAAATTGAAATCTGCAATTCTCTCAGCTACCTACATTGCGGCCCATCCCAGCTGCCGGCCTGCCACACCGGCTACAGACGAAACACGATAGAGCCAGAAGAACTCTACCAAAACCGAAAAAGGCTACACGTCTAACTGCGCTGGCGCCGGCGCATGTGGCGCTCACTCTCTCCCCTACGACACCGTACATCTTCGGATCTTCCCAATCCAGACCTTTGCCAAGCACCAATCCAGCCACCTTTTTGCCTTCTTCGTCAGCGGCAGTGGCAAGTGGCATCTTTGCCACGCTCTTTTGGTTTTGTGGTGTGTTTCTGCTTGGTCAGTCGCCAACCTGCTTCCTTGAACAGGAACAGAACAGGGGAAGAAACAGGGTTTCTTCAGCTCGGCACAATTACATGTATTTCATGACAGTACTTTGCCTGGTGCCAGTGCGTGTCAAGATCCAATCCCCATGTAGCAAAACGCAACATTTATTGTAAACCGTCGAAATCTTGGCATGGACCCCTGAGCATTTGGTCCGTCAAGGCGTCGTCAAGCGCCTCTATATTTCACATCGAGGCCGCCACAGAGTTCACGCTTACGGATATGAGTGAGTGGTGATGCTTCTGATAATGGCCGGCCAACCGGCGTGCTCAAGTCAATGTTGCCTTGCCATCGCCAGACCAAACAAAGAAGCCTACACTATAGTCAACTTGTTCTACAACCCATCTCTCAGGTCTACCAGCCCAGTCAACTCATAATGAGCCCACTATACCAGCTATTGACCTTGGCCGTCTTTTATCGATATGCCATGCCAAGATTCTTTGATACGACGTCATACCCTTATTTTCATATCCTCAGCCCTACAGCACTCCTGTACCGCGGACGTGGACGTGGGGCTACGGGCCATCTGCAAGAAAGACGTGCCGTGCCGATTCGATCAACATCTCAGACAACCGTATCGTCGAGTCAATCGACAACAGTCAGCTAGAAGAGCGCTGCTGGGAGATCCTACGTGCCGTGTCAAACCTGACTTTTCCTTGCCTACACACCTCTCTCACTCAAGGCGGTCTTCTTCACCAACTGGCGATTATTCTGTCCAAACTAATATTGTATATTTATTCGCGCAACACCCAACATTCGACAGCAAACACAAAACAGTACTGCTATTCCAAGTGCCGATCACTAGCTACATCACGGCGAGCATCCCTTGCATCTCACACCTCGACTGCCAAATGACGCGACACCTTACATCCTCCTCAAAATACTCGATACGGACGAGGTGCGCGTAACCCTTGCAGATGCATTCCGTGGGTATACCTTGTAGCGGTGCCTAACAAGACACAAGATATTGCACAGTCTATCGGATTTCCTCTCTGAGCAAGTAATTCCATGACGGGTCATTACATCAAAGCCAAATTGGCTGCATTCTGAATGCGTAGTAGTCAAAAAGGAAACCTGAACGCCATTCCCACCATCTCGGCGGCCGATCTCGTCACGACCCTTGCAGTTCTCAAATACTGCCAAAGGTGTTCTCGCCAGAGTAGGTGATATAGAGGAAGCCGTCCTCGTCCTTGTGCTCCTCGTAGATGCTGCTCATGAGAGCTGCCGTAGGAGGGAGTACTTCGTCGACAAAGATGAAGATGGCCTTCTCAGGAGACAGCTTGATGCGCTTGCGGATAACATAGACAAACTGGCCAACGGTGAGATCTGAAGGTACGAGATACTTCTTCTTGTCGATGGTTGCGATGTCGCTCTTTTCGACCTTTTCGCAGATGACCTACAGATGATGATGTTAGCACAAGTGTTCGAGTCGGTGAGGCCTTGACGTTAGCATCCAGACGTCTGGTCGTTACCAGATCGCCTATGGCAGATGAAGCGTTGGCAGACAACAAAAGTAGTTGCCCGTGATTCTTATCTGAACTGAGTTTGGATGGACTCGATACTTACGGGAATGCGATCGGCGTACTTCTGGCGGATGCGCTCGGCTTCGGCCTTGCGCTTCTCGAAAGGGTGCTCATCCTTGAACTTGCTACGCATGTTGGGCAAATACGTAGTACAGACGGGTGCAAGAAACGGTCGGTACGTGGTTTTGTTGAGCGGTGAGATGACGAGAGGAAATTTGGGCACAGGCGCGATGAATGTATGAAGAGTTCAAGTTCTAGGCAGCGGTAAGGCGGCGGACGGATCGAGTGGAGGAGAAGAGGGGCGTGGAGGAACAGTGACGACGCTGGAGTAGTCAGAGGGCGGTGGCAGGAAGGGCGAATAGCGAGCGGCCAGGCCAGACCATCAGGCACGAGGACGAATGGCGCGGGGCTGTGGCGCTAGCTGCATTTGGCCTGGGACAGTGTGAATCACATCCCAGCTTCCCAGCCCAGCTGACGCAGTCACCACGCTGCCTGCGATCAGGCGCATCAAAAAGCGGCGACGGTGCTTGTGCAATAGCCATTGGAAACCTGATGACCAATGACACCCCTCGCCATGTACCTATAGGCTATAGTCACAACGGAGCTCTACCCAATAGCATTGAGATATTTCGACGGTTCATGGTGTCGCGCAAAAGCAAAAGGTGGCACCACCTATTACTTGGTGATTTATCAGGCCTTATATTCATACACCCCCCAGTTCCTCAGAAGCTCTTTTTCCTTCTGATGAAGTGTTTCCTATATAAGGCACTAAGTGGCTATTTTTTGCTCTCAGATCTCGTACCCCTGTAGGGTAGGTCTTTAAACTCAGCGATAGGATAAAATCTGGTCTTCTTTGGGAATCGAACTCAGGACCTTGATAGTAGCAATTTGGCGACAGCAGTAGAAGTTGCAGGTGACCACTGGGCCACCTCCCGGGCTCATAACTCTCAGCAATTGGGTTATCTCTGAGCTTACGAATGATGAGTTAAATGATCAGAGGCGCAGTTGATGAGTGACCGGAAGGCATAAGGTTTTAGGCAACG